>JAYMTE010001407.1:0-13459 GCA_036897545.1 Pelargonium fulgidum
TAGCTTACAAAATCGAGATCTGATTCTGCATAAGTTCAACTGACATAAGTAAAGTTTTTTTAAATTTTTTTTTTTTAACAAAAATACTAGATTACCCTCCTTCCGACTCACTCTCGGCAGCCCTATCTCCTTTCTCCGGTTGCAGGTGTGTTGTCAGTCTCTCCCTCCCTTCGCCCTCTTGATTCCAATCCTTACAAACTTTGGATCAGTTGTTGAGCGACAAAGATGACGATCGTAATATGGTCATCTGTGCCAAGAAGGTGGTATTCCATATACATCACCATATGCTGGGAAAGCCAATGCCAAACATTGCCAGAAGAGGTCCGCAGATTAAAGAAAATATTATAAAAATACAAAAAAGTTGGGTCTCGTTTGTTCTGTGTCACTGTGTGATAAGTGAAAAGTAGACCTAGAGGACGAATTCTTCAGAAATAATGATTGTACAATGGGGGGTAGGGAGATTTGAAGTTTGAAAGATGAAGAAAGACAACCCCGTGGGAAATTTTTGTTCATCATTAAAATTTCTTCTTTTTCATTCTATTGTTCTAAGCGTTATCAGTTCAATTTGGTAATTACAATTTTGGTCAAAGGGGGAAACTGAATTATATTTTAAATGTTCTCCAATTCTGTTATTGCATGAATTCAATTGAATTCCATCAAAATGAATTGACTTATTATTAGTAACATAAGAAGAGATAGTAGATGAAGTACTAATTAGAATATTCTATTAGTTAATTAAGCTGCACGTCATGCAAAGCTCTAGCTTTACAACTAAGTAACTCTGAACTGAAAATTGGCTACATATTGTATATATATACGAATGGATAATGTACTAGGGAACCCATGAAAAAACCTCGAGAAGATCCTCCATAACTTAGATTATGAAAATATTCTTCTATGAAACGCTTGGAAAATACGCTCATATTTGATGCATTTATGAACTCATTTGATCCAGTCATCTAAATTTTAGTACCTAAAGAGATTCTACTGATAAAGTATAGCAGTGTATATGTGTGTGTGTGTGTAGCAAATAGAATTGTGATGACGGTAAGGGAAATGTGACAAAATAAAATAAAAAATCCATAACCAGAACAGCATAAAAGGGGAGATGGGAGTTCTATGGCAGTTGCAAGCTCAAGTAGAGCTATTATGTCAACAACAACAGCCAACTTTTCCCAGGTAAGTTGTGATCAGCTACACACATTCACTAACAAAAAATTATTTGGGATGCTCTACTTGCATTTTCTTTTCAACAGAAGCAATACCCTTAGCTCCAAAGATTCTGAAGTCAATTGACGTTAACCAATACTACGACTCCATAGTGATATTACTGGATATTAATTCCAGAAACAATACCCTATACCTATTGTCTAATACTGGATATTAATTCCTTATCTTCACTAATTAATGCAGTATCACCAATAGTGGCCAAACATGGCAGAAAGTCAGAACCGCATTTCATGTAAAATCACCAAACATCAAAAAGCGTTTAAATACCCGAATAGAGACAAGGAACAACATCTACTGAATCAACAAAGAAGGACAAAGCAAAACCGTATAAAATTTAACTTCCAAACACAGTGGTGGACAACATAAACAACAATACTACCAAATTGAGCTTCTCTATCTCATCCATATTCTAGGAAACTAATTAAAGCCACGGAATTGCAATCCGCAATGATAATCTAGGTCATTAACATAGATAAAAATAACAAAAAAATCATCAAAACCCACACAAACGACAAAATCACAAGAGCGCGGAATTTCTTACCTAATTCTCTAGAAGAATCGAGAGACCAATGCGCCGAAAAGCTCCAATAGATCAGTGATTGATTGCTTCACGTCGATCGAAGGTGATAGATAGCGAGGGCATTGAGGGGCATTTCCGGGAGGAAAATGGTTGCAGAGGGGAAGGGCAAGATCGTAAAAAAGAGGGAATCAAGGGAAGGATTGAGAGGTTTTTGTGAGAGTGAGTTTTGGTTTTGGGGGGTTTTGAGATTGTGCCTGCAGAGCAAACAGGATTTTGGGGGGAGAGAGAGAAGATGACGTACCAGAAACGCAATTAATGAAATCAATTGTGGACGAAACACAATTTTGTTATTTTATGTTTCTCTCCCCTCATTTTCTTCTATTTTCTTTTCCTGCACCTTTCTCTTGCCTTTCTGTCAATTATTATTTTTTATTCTGTCATTTTGATAGCGCAGATTTACGCAAATGAGAAGAGTTTCTCAAGTTTCGTTTCCGACTTTTCGCTCTACACATTCATAGAGAGTTTTGATAATTTTAATCTGTTTAGGTGTAGTTAAACGGCTTAATTATGTCAATCACGAGTTTACAGACCCGCTTAGAACACTTCATGTTATTAAATTGAAAAAATAAATTTGAATCCTACCATTTAATATTTTTTAAATAGATTAAATTAAAAAGTTATATTGTATTATATTACTTATGATGATGATGTATTATAAGTTTGTTGTGGGACAATCACATTTTTCATTGTTATGCATGACATAGACCCTATTATAAAAATAATGGTGATATTTGAAACTCTAAACTCACAAAGTTAATAATAGATTACATTATAAATAATCAATAATTGTTTCATTAACTAATTGTATCACGAGTTCAATGAGTGTTTTATAATCATTTAAATGTATGGTAGTGTACTACCTAATTAAATTGTTTAATTTGATAGAAATTGTTATATAGTCAAAGCTTGACCATCGTGGTGCAATATAGGATTGTGCCGTCGCTTAAATAAAATCAACCAATTTGTTGTCCCAATTTTATATTTTCGTGTCTTGATCTTCTAGTTTGTTTAAATCCTTAACAAAACACTAGTTATGAATCATTGTGCATTTTATTTTTCAAGTCGATAGAATTTAAGAGAGCAAAAAAAAAAAAAAAGAGAGATATATTCTTCAAAGACACAATTTACGTGTTGCGTATTTGGTTCATTATTTATTGCACACTTTATTTTTTTTAAGTTGAGAGATCTTCTTCGAGAACAAATTTTACGTGTAACATATTTCTGTCTTCCCAAAATTCTTTCCATAACTTTTGCTCCTCAAATTTCTCCAATTAAAACTCTTATTCTCACACCAGTACAATTTTGTAAATATTCATTAGATTTTTTTCGCTAGACAACAAATCGAGTTTTGCATAAAGGTGTGAAAGTGGGTTAAAAATAATGTTTGGCTTTAAAAACTCAGTAGTTCTAGTCTTAAATTTTGTTACATAACCAATGAATGAAGCTTTGGACGAAGATAAGAGCTAGGTCACATGGTTTGAATCCAATTAAATTAAAAGACATATTGGTCGTTTTCTTATACATGTAAAATGTACTATAAAATATATGGAAAGCTTTTCGTTACCAACTCAATCCGAATCAAATCATTATCAAAACTATTTTGTAAACACTGCCCAAATTTTAAATATATCAAAAATGTCAAGTTGGCCAAGAACCTGTAAAATGTATACTTGAATAACTAACTTATTTAGGTACCATCCGAACTGTTCTTTGATTTTTCTCAACTACCATTCCTAGTATAGCATATATTCTAGAACAGAAATAAAGATGACATTACACTTACTCAAAACCAAGATGGGTCTACAATTTTTGAACTATATACTAAAATAAGTTCAATTGAATAAACTT
This sequence comes from Pelargonium fulgidum, assembly GCA_036897545.1. NCBI lineage: Eukaryota > Viridiplantae > Streptophyta > Magnoliopsida > Geraniales > Geraniaceae > Pelargonium > Pelargonium fulgidum. The sequence goes on from JAYMTE010001407.1 coordinate 3,659, forward strand.
CCAACAAATGAGGTACTAAAAATTCTTGGGGGTATATACAAGACACCAATGAGATATGACGAGTTGTAAAGAAGAAACCTAGAGCAAACAAGCAAAGGTGACAGCGTCAAATAACCACAAGCAGTAAAAGAAGTACCGAGAGGGGGGAAGGATTAGGAGGTGATGTAACCCGTGATCCCCATGAAGCATTGTTAATCAAGAAAACAGATTGTAATTCTATACATCATTACGATTTACGAGTATTGAAGATGGTATGCTACCGAGCAAATGACCAACCTCTCTGGGGCTGCATTTCCCCGTCATTCATCAGCTTATCCAGCACCACGTTCAGGTCAACCGCCTGCCCATTTTCTGTCAGCTTTCTAACTGTTGCTCTCACATGCTCCCTAGGAAACCCCATTGTTGTCACCTTGTCGATAACATCGTCAACCGGAACCCTGTTTCCACTTCCACCAGAACCTGGCCCACCGCCAACCCCTGAAGCAGTAGGTAGTGCCTGTGGTAATACTCTAGCAGTTGGGAGCTGTGGGTAGCTACTTCCACCGCCTTGAGGCACCGGAGGAGAAGAGAGTTGATGTGGTTTCATTGTGGAGCCACTACCATACTGGGAAGCCGACCCACCATAAGGATACGGTTCGCTAGGCCCAGCTGGTGGACCATATCCAGTAGAAAAACCTGAACTGGGTCTGCTTGCTGGTGGCTCATAAATGTGGGAGGGTGGCCCATAAAACTGTTGGGAAGGAATGGGGCCACTTGGCGCCGGGCGAGGGGTTGGTGGGTAATTTTGAGAAGGCATATTGTAAGAAGACTCATCAGAATGGTGGCTTAATGAAGATTGGAGTTGGGGAGGATGGTTAATGGGTGGAAGGGATGGATGCTGTTGAGGCACCTGGGGTGGCTGAGAATGCTGTTGTTGAGGGACTGGGAGATATTGTTGATGCGGCATTGATGCAGGAGGGGTAGTATGTGGTTGCTGTGATGGAGGTAATTGGTACTGCTGATTTGGGGCTTCTGGAACCTGGCCAGGTGGAGGGAAGTAAGGCTCTCGCTGAGGGAGTGAAGTAATCTGATTTTGAGGAAACGGGTTCGGGAGCTGAACTGAGGGTGCAACATTCTGCTGAGCAGGAGCATTTGGAGTAGGGAGAACGGGAGGTGGTAGTGGTAGGTTAACAGGAGGAATCTGGTGAGATTGCTGAGGAGTAGACACTGCAAGCTGCACAGAATCTATGTGTCTACTGTTCTGATTATCTAATTGGGGTTCTATGTTGGACACTTGAAACTTCGCGAGCTGCTGCTGAGCCTCAACTATATTCTGTTTATCCTTTAAAACCTGCACCCCTGTTTGCACCTGCATGTAATTGATGAACATAAAAATGGGCACAATAGTATATAACTTATAAGGAAAACTGGAAATAATACGATAATAACCTAGTATGCATCATAAATTCTCTCTTCGAGTCTATAAACCAGTAGGCACAATTGCACAAATGCAAAATAAACTGGCTTTTGACATGGCTCGGCAGATAAAAGAAATGTACACATTAAAGTTCAATTTTTTTCAAATAATGATGTTATATTAACTAATATTTCCCAAGACCGCCACCTGTACATCGCTCTCATCAGAGTCAACTCGTTGGGTTAGTATGTTCAAACCTCATACAGCTTGCTAATTTCTGAACAACTCTAAATATAAGTACCATCCATCAAACCAGTAAATGTATGAAGTCAATCAGAGAAAGCCTTCCACTCCAAGCAATGATTCTAAAGAGCTTAGCATCTTAAGTTTAGAGAATCCCATGTGATGGAAACCTACCTCTATTTGAGCAAAGCCTAGCATAGTTTCTGCACTAAGATTCTATTAAGGCTGATAAAGTTTGATACAGCTTAAACTCAAAAATATTATTATCAAGGTCATTAGAGTCAGGCTGTATTTTAGAAACAAAGAGATTATTTGAGGACAAGTTACATACGAGAGACAGAATGTTGATACGAGAACAGACAACCTTTCACCAAAACTAAAGTACCCCTAGCTTAAATTTCCTTGTCAGCTGCAATCTTCTCCTACATCCTTGATGTCTTTCTTGTAAGTGTTGGTCATTTTTGTAAAATTAAGTACCCAACCCCTTTTTTTTTTTTATTTCACATATAGCCCCAAAATATAAAAGAGTCCTCAACTTTACTCAGAAATCAGAACTACAATTCAAGTGTCTGAACAAAAATTAGTTGGCCTAAAACTAAATGTAATATACAAGAAACAATGAAATATAAAATCTTTGGAAGAGAGCAGAGCCATATTATGAAATCTGTCAACAATGGTTTTATTTTGATGATGAAACATAATATTAGATACCATCATAAAAATTAAATCAACAAAGATCCAAAACTACTATTTTAAGCTTCAAATACAGAGTTATTGATGAACTATGAATCCTATCAGCTTTACAATACTTGGGTACTTAAAAGCTGGTCCTGTTTTCCATAGCAGGGCATTAAGAAAAAGATGTAAATTTGATAAGCCTTTCGCATAAAAAAATTTAGGAGCATAGCTAACTTAATTATGAGTTGGCGATGTAGCATCACTCATTTTAATGTAATGAGTACTCTAAAGGATGTGTTCTCCACATCCGAACACAGATATTTAAAAATAATATATGACTTAACAAATTGTTAAAGGACAATATATACCTCCCTGAGAATATTCTCCAGTTGCCGCATCTTTCCTTCAGTGCTTCCTTGATTGTTTCCTACAGATGCCTTCAAATCATCGACAGAATTCTCAACATGGCGAGTTCTGCTCTCCAACTGTGTTAGTCGTGCACTAACACCTTCCAACACATGAAGCAAATTATCAGCATATTTCTTCATTGTTCGGTCAACCTCAGCCACTACCACTGCATCAATGGCAATAGGATCTTTCTCTAAAATGACCTTTGCAGGTTCATCAGTGTCAGCAGATCTATAATTCTGTGTGGGGCAAGGAAGCGCAGTGTTAGAGTTAAGATCAATCAGATACAAACTTAGGTACAAACAATTGTAAGTCCCTCCCATCCAACAAATCATCCACACTTCCAGGAAATGTCATAATGTGGTATGGTCTAAAACAATAAAAAATTAGCAGAGGAAAATTAAATGAGAGTTGTGTGAGGGATCAATCAACTAAAAATGGTTTGAATCCTCAATTAACAGTTGATTAACCTATTTTTCAATTAAGTGTGCTCTTCCCATAGAGTAGATCCGAGGTAAGGCCCAGCATAAACTTTAGTACAAGTAACAATAAGTCTGTCCCATCCAAAAAACATTTACACTTCCTGGAAATGTCATAGTGATATAGTCCAAGACAATACAAAAATCAGCTTAGGAAAATTAAATATGTGTAATGCAAGCCGCGAAAGATGAATCAACTGAAAAAATGGAAAATATAAGCATAGAGATGACTAGAACAAGCTAGTTATACGAATAACATCTGACTAAAACCACGACATGGATAGAGAGATCAAACAGTGTGACTTCGAGATCAGGACATGGTCACACAATCAATTTCATACAGAGCAGTGGACTACAGAAAGCACAAATCCAACACTTGGGAAGGAAGGGAGGTCAGCACAAAAATCTTTTATCATAATCAGTTCTACATAGATCTGTGTTTTAATGATTACAGGCCATCAGGCATCACATCTTTTATTGCTGCATACAATGATGTTGCAATTCAAACGTGAGAAAAACTAAACCAGACATTTAATTTTGAAATTTAACATCACATTTCTTAGCATAAGTCTAAGATATGTAGTGTTGAAGCAGTGGATAGCTATCTTCCAGAAGCGCTGCAATGCTTCTACTGATAAAAATCAAAGCTGTGGTACAACAACAGCTAAGTTATATCATTCTCAACCGTACTTTTAAACTAGAGTATACCTAAGCAAATGTTTAGTTTATTCAAAGGCAAATCATTTCTCCTTTTTAGGGTCCACTCATTGTACTTTCTTAGTACTAAATAACACCTCCCCTTCATAAATGACACATCCAGAACATTTCCCAACTCTTTGCAATAGAGTTTTTTCTACACAACACAAATAAACAATATAGCACCACAATATCCAGATAGACCAGCAAATTTGCAAGCTCAAGCTTCATTTCACAAATTTGATCAATCAATGAAAAATTTGCAAAAACAACACCAGATTCAACAGAACATTGTTTAGTAACAACAATCTCCCCAATTGTTCAAAATCAAAGCACCACCAGGTTCAAACACAGATTCAGTATCCAGTGACACTAGAAACACCGCAAAAAGTGATAAACAAACCGTAAATTCAGCGGCTAAACTAAGCCAAAAGACGATCAATACAACAAATCTTAACAATTAAACAAAGAAAAAACGATAGTAGAGCGATTAATTACACTGATAGGAGAAGAAGCGTTAGGCTTAGAATCAGCTGAGCTCCAAGGTCTGGAGGCTCCGTCAAGATTCTGAGGCAGCGAAGAGGCGATAAGGGGGCGAATTGGCTGGAAATCGTAGCTGGCCACGATCTCCTCCTTGTTGATTCCATCGTCGCACGCAGTGCCGCCACCGGCGGCGATGTGATCTTGGCCGTCGTCGTCGGCGTCGTGGGAAGGGTTTTTCATGAGATCGAGAAAGGCCTTGGTGTGGCCTGTGGGTGAAGCAGAAGCAGAGAGATCCATTATCTGCTTGTCCATGTACTGCGACGTATTCATCGTTCCTAAAATAGCTCCGCAAAAGAGAGGATTAGGGCTTTTGGAGAGAGAAAGATGTAGAAATTGGCTTCATTGATTTAATGGCAGTTTTTATAATTATTTATATACAATTAAAAAAGTGAAAAAATGGAGTGAAGGTGGTTGATGGGTTGATAATGAAATTGTGAGAGAGAGTTACAGAGGAAGAAGACAACCCCGTCGGTTACTTGACGGAAAATGGAATAGTCAACTGTTCTTTTGAACTAATAAGATATTCTCAACCATCTAAATCAAGTACTATAATTTTGGAATGGGAGGTCTATGATGGTTACAATAAAAGAAAAATGAGGATGCGTTGCTTTTGACCTCGTTGGTGTAAAAACGTGTCATTGTCGTTGTCATGCGGCTTTTCTATAAAGAAACTTTTGACCTCGTTGGTGTAAAAACGTGTCATTGTCGTTCTCCTGCGGCTTTTCTATAAAGAAAAAACACACGTTAATTGAAGACTCGTGCATCGCACGGTAATTCACCTTCGGTGTGAGAATAAGTGAATTCGGCTTAGCAGAAAATAATTTACAAGTATGTGAATGTGTGTGAGAATCTGATTTGTTCCTCAATCCTTAGGGGATATTTATACTGGTAGCTCCTTATTTATAATTGGTGGAGAGAATATATGAGTTAGATACATTAAATCTGAACATGTGTGATCCAGATGTGTTGGCGTGACACGAATTTGAGCGTATCACGAATGTGAGCGTGTCAAAATGCGAACGTGCCACGAATGTTGGAGTGCCATAGATTTGAGCATGCCATGGATTTGGGCGTGCCATGAATGTAGTATTCTGAATTGGGTACTGATCTGGTTCTGAACCAAGTTCTGAGTTTGCGGGTCGGATTGTTGGTATACATCAATTTGGGTCAATATAATGAGTTGGGTCCGCATTTGGGCTAAGTATATGTCTAACTGGGTTCCACTATTTAATCCAAATATTTTATGTATCATCAAATGACTTAAAAGATGGTGGTTCGATTGGAGCTTTCAGATTAAGTATTGAGTTTATTAATTACCAAAAGTGACATATTTGGTGGTGGCAAGGAGCGGTCAGTAAAGACTTTCGCTCGATCGTCTTAAATTTCAATCGTTTTCAAATGTTTGCGCTCTTCGGGTGGAAGGAGAATTCCAGTGTTTTCGGCTTACTTATTCATACATGCGATGATTCTAGTGCATTCAACTTGATTTTTCGGGATGTTTTAGCTATTGTGACTCAATTTAATAGTGTTGAATTTTTGTTTACGGGTTGATCTATAAACTGAGTGTCTCACGTGTTAGTTACGTCGTCGTCTTTTTTGTCACTCTTATCTAAATAGATTGGTATTCAAACCTTGAGTTTTAAATTTTTTTTTTTGTCATCGTTCAATCTAAATTAATAAATTAGTTTTCAAATTTATTATTTTATCAATTGAGTTACACAACATAAACTCAACCCATACCGCATGCAATGAGTCTCGAAACTCGAGACCTCCAAGAAAATTCGAAGCGTTTAAAACGTTGACCCAATCTTCTTTGGTCCAATTCTAAATATTAAATGCAACGGGAATGCTTACACATAAATATAATTCATAGAACTGTATCATATTATTATTTAACTTAAAAATCACTTTGGTCACAAGCCCTTAATTGCAAATTGAAGTGTCCAGACACCTAAGTTTCGACCATAACAATAATAGTGTTTTTTTGGTCAGTGCCTAAATTAAAACAAGTACTCAACCATAGACAAGTCATTAGCAGAGCCAGGCCATGGCACATGAACTACAACCATTTGTTCCTCGTACGCAAACCCCACATCTCTCCCGCCAATTCTGCATCCCCTCGGTTTCTCCGAAGCATACACTCTCATCTCTCCGCCTCCCCTCACCCCAATCTCCACCGCCTCGTCACCGACCATCACGGACCGGACCGCCCCGCCCGTGTTGAGCATGTTCACTAGTCCTATTGGAGCGAAGTGGACGGGCCTCGGACCGCCCAAAACCGTCACAGGAGAGACAGTAATAAGCTCGAAATCGAAGGGCTCGAGCGAGAGTTCGGTGTCCTGGGACGCCTTGGATAGAGTCAGCTTCTTCGATTTGAGGAAGTACATGGCAAATACTTGCACGCCATCGACCGAGATAGGGCTCTTGCCGCTGTCCCATTCAATGTCCTTGGGATTGGTCTTGGAGGTCACCCGGTGAGAGCATTCGGAGAAGCATTGGTTGCGCCGGGTCTCGCGGCTCCACCCTCCACCTTGGCAGTTGAACGCTCCGATCACCCCAGTGAACTGTATCCAACAAATCAATATAACGTTAAGAAATGTACTGGGCAACAGACATTCAGTACGGTAAATGGTTGATTTCACTGATAAAAAAATAAAAAAACTGACCTTGTTGAGGTTCCAAATTTTTAGCATGGTCTTGCCGTCATGGAGAGGGTCTACGAAAAGACAGTCACGAGTGGGAAGAGCATAGTATTCGCAACGAATAATGGAGCCATCGGGCAACACTAGACGCTTAAGCAAATCAAAGTTGTGCTTCCCAACGGAGTCGCTGATGTAGATAGGCCCGCCGGAGATGGCCCGGGAGGCGGCGTGGAACTCGGCGCAGGGGTGGGTGGACTGGAACATGTCCCAGTCCGGGTGGATGAAATTGCCCATCCACAAGCTATTGTAGGCACAGTGAACCATGTGACAACCCTGGAGCCAAAATGTACCGTTGGGGTCACCAGAAGGATCCGTGCACCAAAAGTCATCCCCTGTAGTTTTCAGGAAAAAAAAATACATTAGTTGGGCTTCAGCCCATAAAAAAAGAAATGGGCTTTTTAAGGTTTAAGATACGGACCTACGCGGCCCAAACAAATGGCCTCAGTGCCGAGCAACATGAAGTCGTTACAGTGCTCCATGCTGGCAATCACGCCGTTACCGTTAAAATGCTTTTTCACTGACGCCGTCAAGGCCTTGAAGTATGCTTTGGCTAGCTCAACTCTACCTCCGTAATTCTCGCACAGCATCTCCAATAACTACATAATTATGGTTAATTACCAATTAATCGTAATTAATTAAAATACGATAGCGTGCCGACCAAAAATTGTGGAAATGAATGAAATATCTTACGTGGATAACGTCGACCTTGACTCCGTCAATTCCTGCAGCCTCCAGGTGGGAGTGAAGTCCCTCGTACATCTGGTCAACAAGCTCCGGTGGGACCAGCCCGATCCCGGTGCTCACGATCTTATCAACGGCCAGATCTTCCATGGTCTTCTCCAACCCGGGTGTGAGTTTGGGTCTCACCACGGAGCATTCGGGTAACCCGGGAACATTCGGTCTCAACCCGCCCCAGTAGCCGCATAGCGCGTGCCACACGTACACTTGATCGACGGTGGGGAATTCGTGTTTCAGGTCGGTGACAAACGCGCCCAAGCCCTTGGGCCCACCAGCAGCCACCTGGCGGGGGCTCGTGTAGTCCCGGAACTTGTAATTTTCTTGAAATTTGATCAGCCTGGAAGTCGGCACAGATTCAAAATATCTATTCAGTAAAGTCAAAATTACAGGGCAACAAAAAAATGTTAAAATTTATCGGGACACATTAAAAGAGTTATTTAAAAAAAAGTAGTGATATTAGTAAATTATCAATAAAAAATAAATAGTGGTGGCAACTGCCCCACGTCTTTTTTTCTGTATTCCTCCCTACCTGCATGGCATTTGCTCGCCGGCGACGGTCTGGTTCATGCCTTCTTTGGTGATCGGGTCCGCATCGTGGGCGATGGACTGCCAGCCGTCGTCGATGAGGACGAGCCCGGGCGGGCAGCCGCCGGCGCCCAGCCCCTGGACGCCGTCCCAGACGCCGTGCGGGTTGACGGTGAGGTAAAACGCGTCCCACGTGCACCACCCGAACTTGTCGACGATCGGCGGTGGGGTCTTCTCCTCCAAGTGCTTGAAAGTCCCCAGGTGAGCCCTCACCACCTTCACAGCCTCCTTGACAAGCTTAAACGGGTCCTGACCCACGTGCACGTACATGGCGCTCCGGAACGAGGAGGCGGTCACTTGGGTCGACCCGCTCTCGACGCAGAGATCGATATCGTCACAGTCGCCGGGCTGGAGGGAGGCTCGGAAAGAACCGTCGATGATCGGGAGGAGGAGGACGTAGGGACGTCCGGCGTCGGAGCGGTCCAAAATAACCATCTGAGTCTCGTGCTCGAGATCCGAACCGTTTGACCCGACCCAGTGGGTGGTCCACCAGACCTTGAACCGGAAGATACTCATGAACCGTATTCCCTTCAGTTTTCCGATGGGAACCACGTGGTGGCTGTCGGGTTCGGGTCCGTCGAACCCAACAAAGCAGCCGCCGGGAGTGGCGGTGGGTACGATGTTTCCAGGAACATCGGAGAGAAAAACATGGCCGTTGGCGAGAAAGTTTGATCCCTCCAAGGTGACCGGAGAGCCGGCGCCGGCGTCGGAGAGAGTTGTGGTGGTTGAGGCGGTTTTGCTGAGATTTGGAGCCATGGAATGTTATAGAAGAATATTAATTGTGGTGACAAAAAGAGAAGCAAGTAGAGAGCTAAATAGAGGAATTGGTGCTTAGAAAAAGAAAATGGAGGATTCAAGAAGATTTGGTTCTTTAAATGAATAAATTCTTGTGATTTTTTTTTTTTTTTAGGATCTTAAGTTGATGATATGGAGTAATTGAGAAATGGATTGGTTTATATAGGCAAAATGGTTTGGTTTTGGGATAATTTTAATTTAGTGTTGTGGGGACAGTGGGGTCATTTTAGGCTCCAAAAGAGACATTATTTAATTGAATTTTATCTAGTCACTATATGTTGGACCGTTTTTAATATTTAAAGTTAATAACTATGTGGTCTCGACTTTGCAAACATAATTAAGCAATTTTTATTTACGTCATGTATATTTTTTTTTATGATTTCTATTTAAGAGGTCGTGATATAGTTAGTTGGTCTACTCTTTAAGCGCATGTAATTTTAATTTTTACCATGCCTTAACTGTACGTGGCAGGTTTTTTTAAAGCAAAACAAAAAACTATAAGTGGCAGGTGCAATTGTGTCGTAAAAAAATAAATTTA
>JAYMTE010001408.1:0-13454 GCA_036897545.1 Pelargonium fulgidum
AGTTGCTCAAGAAAAAGAAAGAGAAGACGCTCGAATTTATTTATGAGATACTCATTCCCCTCACATGCAAGCATATTATGTGTAAGGAGGATGAAAAGAAAAAAAAACGAATGATTATAAAAATAAATTTCAAGATATATGTGAAATCTTGAAGAAAGAAAGTATTGTAGAAAATCTTGAAGAACAAGTAAATTATTGGCTGGACAAGCAACCTAAGGTTGCTGTTGGTATGATGGAAGCTTTAAGAGACTCTCAAAATAATGAATCGAGAGACTCTGATCCCATGTAGAATTTATTTTATTGATGTGAATAACTTGTTTATATCTAGTACAAGAGTGACTCTTTTATATAGGATATTAAGACTAGAAATAGGAAATTAAAATAGAAAATAAGCTAGACTAGAAAGACTAAACCTTAAACTTTCCTATAAACAATAACTTTCATAATTTAACTAACTTTTCTAATTCTACTAACTTTAGAATTGAATCTTCACATAAACAAAACTAATAAAAAATTTATACCATAATCAAGTTACATTGACAACATTGAGTTGTGAAGCAAACAGAGGTATTGCTTTATGGTGATTGAGGTTAAGTTTGTGCTCACTTCAATATTTTTATCTTATTTTCTGTATTCGATATGCTTCATGTATGGAACATTTGTTCAAGTAATAATTATTCTTTTCATTCTTCCATCTACATATGAGACACCACAATATTGCAAATAATGTTTTTAGATGATCTCATGTACCACCCTTTCAAGTAAAATTTTACTCATTTAACTGGTCAACTTGAAATTATACCCTTTGTAGGTTAGTTGTCAATAAACTCAAGTATGTGAATGATTTCAACTTTAGTGGTATTAGCAGGATGAAACTACACTAGTCTGGTACTCTCGCGGGGAAGAGAGGAATCTGAAATTATCATCTGTTTCATGGATTATCGCCGGACAGAGAACTGTGAGTTGGACTCTTCCCAATGATAGCGGATTGATCATATATGTCCTACTTTTGGTTTTCTAGTAATCTGTCATATACAACCGAGAATCTTCTCACAGTAGATAAATAGAAATGAGAAAATAATCTTTATTTGCTATCTTTTTACAGTCAGTGCTCAGAAGATACTTGCGTACTGAAAAGGATTACTTGTCATTTTCGCTAATTTATAATTACGGTGAACGATCTCTTGATCTGGTTAGTGTTTCATTTTAAATTGATTGTTCATTTAATTGTCAGTTTGTTATCAAATTCATTTCCTGTGATTTCCATAATTGTAGATCTGCAAGGACCAAGCTGAGGTAGAGGTTTGGTTTTCAGGCCTAAATGTATTAACTTCCGCTAGACAACAACATATTCGACAACGTACTAAGAGTGATCCTTCAGATGTGAGTTTTCATTTCAATTGATCATTTTAATTGCTAGTTTCACTCTTCAGATTCTCTTAATCTGTCACCCTCTCTGCATTTGTAATACAGATCATATCAATGACTGAATTTGACAAGTAAGGTGCAACTTGATTTATCCATGTTAAAATTTGAACTTGGTTGTTATTTTCTGTATAAACTAAGAAATTGCATAAACTTGTGTTTTTGGTTCTATGGTAAACCAAGTTGCATCCCTAATCTTAGAAGTTATACCTGACAAAATGAAAAATCATAGTTCCATATTCCCTTTCTACTATAAATATTATTGTTACTAGTTTCACGTTCTCAAACTTCATGAGAAACACAATCCTTGCACTTAGTGTTGATGCCTGTTTACTATACAACTGAAACATAACTGGACTGATCCTTGATTATGCATTTGAAATGAATAGTGATGCTACTCGAATGGTGACCCCATTCCGTGACTACGAAACTCACACCTTCACAAACTTGTTCGAAGAACGTGTCCCCGCTGACTTGCAACTGAAGCGCGCCCGCGATCACAAAACCGAAGCGTGCCAGTGGGTATGAAGCTTGGTCTCGCGAACATTACCCATGGTCAGCTTTCCTGCATATGAGACAGTATTCCTCGCGACGAGTTGTTGCTTATGGGACAACCTTTGTCACGATGAGTAGTTGCCTAAGGGGACAAACATCACCGCGACGAAAATGGGCTCTTCACGATGGACAAACTCTTTGGATACATATTCGTTGCAACGAAGTTGGGTTTGTCGCGACGAACACGATGATTTCGTTCTTCGAGTCGTTAGGTAGTTTTGCCGTTCGCCGTGTTACTTTCGAGGCCCGGGGACAACACTAACGACTCGAGAAGTCCTTAACACAGCTTCTCGGGTCGCATCCAAGGCCCCCACTTTGCGGTGTCACCTCGAAAGGCTCCTCACCTCACCGAGACTATGCCGAAACATTCTTCTCCGTTTGAACGTTAGGACGCTACCCGGAGTGTTAGAGGCTTCTAGATATATCGATCCTACCCCCGATACTCAAAGGACACATAGGAACTCTCCGATTTGCCGGACGCCTCCAAACAAAGCCTCGGGAAGCTACAACCCCCTCAATAAGTGGGCCCCGCAGTGGACCCCACCATGTCAACAATCAACCACATATCAACACGTGACATAGGTATTTTGAGAGTACAAATACCCTTTTTTGGTAAGAAAAGAGATGTCCACTCTAAGTATTTATTATTCTTAACCACTTTCTCTATAAAAACTCTTTATAACTTTGTAATTTCCGGCTGAGAACTTATTCTCACACCCGGAACAATTTCTTGAAAATATATTTGGGGTTTTTGTAAACTACCTATTGCCTCATGTAGGTCATAAGTTCGAGATCGGAATCAAAAGAGCTCGGAAGTGATTTGTACTTAGAACAAGTTTTAGAAAATTCTTTAACGCGTGGACAAGATAACATATACATTCTACTATGCCCAATTGACGAAGTTAAAACTGACACATCACGTGGTTCAATCCCGAGAACGACTTGAAAGTCATCGTACCCTAACCTCGTACGACAAGCAATCAACATCTGGAGATCCTAGTCCCCCTTGGCACGACTTGTCCTCCTCCTTGAGCCCAATCGTCTCCCATCCGGGGAAGAGGCATATAGGTTCCCATTGATAGGATCACGTAAAATCCCATTTGCGCTTTCTCCATGCATGAAGAGGACAAGTCGTGCCGAAGGGAAGAGTGAACCCCTTCACGGGCGAAGAAACCGAAACCCGAGACTAAGTCTTGGAAGGTCACAAGCCCGAATCGATGAACTTGTGAGACTGCCTCGATTGCAATCGAAGGAATACTTCGCACGTTGCGGGTACCTCCCATGTCTTGCCGGTCATACCAATCATACCACCTCTTTAGGGCATGTACCCTTTCCAACGGGGTTCACTCTTGAGTTGGTGAGAGCATTGACCAAGCAGATGACCACGATCGTGCTCACGACCTTTACAACTATGGCTTAAGCCACTCTTGTAACCCACATTGTGTAGAGTCAGTCATTCCCCCTCCTTTTTCAGCCTTGCACTGGGGCGCAGGGATTGAGAGGAATCTTGTAGGCGTTTCTCACCGTCAAACACTTCCTTGCCACCATGACGCCTGAGCTCATGGCGGCCACAAAAACCACGCCTATAACTTGTATTCTGCATATTATAGGTGCCACCAACACCTCATCACACAAGATGGTGTGGAAATCTTGAACCATCGATGTGAATAAGGATTCAGAGACTCTAAAGTCGCCTAATCACAATTACACATTCCCTAACACCAAGTTGGAAGAGAAGGGAATCATTGACAACTTGAATCGACGGGTAAGGGAAGGGAATATGTTAATTCCACCACCCCCTGCAAAAGGGTTGGGAACTCCCAAGGGATGAGTCAGACTCTCGAAAATAAACTTGTCATCATCCAATTGAAGGAAGAGCTTCAAAGAGTTAAGGAGCACATGGCTTCAACCGGGCAATAAAGTTATGAGTTGATAGAATATTTTAAACATATTCACAATGTGTTAATCCTAACATATACATGAATCAAAGATCAATGATAAACAAAGGATCCTAAATATTAGCCATAATCCCTAACTTACAGGGATTGATATTGTTGAATTCAAAGAGAAGAATTGTGTTTTATTGAATAAAACAAGAACCTATATATATAGCTAGGCTATATAAGGAAATGATTATATGATTGGTTATCTATAAATCATTTTTTTAAAGATATAAATAAACTTGTTATAATCACTATTTTATGAATAGTTTTATGTTTGTAATAAAGAAATTTTAGTTGATTATGTCATAATTATGTGTTATAACACACAGCGTGAGTACATGTATTATATATTTTTAGGCATATATAATATTAAGAATAATTATTTCCACTAAAGACATGTGCTAAGAATTTTATTTAAAAATTAATGAATTTTAAAGTATAATAAAATGTCAATGAGTCGAGCTTGTGTATGTGCTAAGAATTTTATTTAACAAATTTTAAAATATAATAAATTGTCAACAAGTCAAGCTCGAGCCTTAAAACATAAGATCGTTAGAGTTCGAGTTCAAGCCGAGCCGAGCCGAGCCCTGACAACTTCAGGCTTGGTTCGACTTGATTACACCCCTGGTTTTAATTCTTCAAGAAGTTGTTTGAACCATATGAGCTCACATGTTGCTTTTGTAGTGGCTCGATATTAAGCTTATGCGCTAGATTTTGCCACTACATTATGTTTCTTGTTTTTCCAAAAAACTATGTTACCTCAAAATGAAACACAATATCCTGAAGTTGAACTTCGATTTTTAGGACTTCCTGTCCAATCTGCATCTGAATAACAATTCATTTTCATATGATCTTTATTCTTAATAAGTAAACCTTTTCCAAGAGATCTTTTGAATGTACTTCAGAATATGGAGCGCAACTTCTCAATGACAATCGCATGAAGTTTAAAAATTGACGCACTACGCTTACTACCAAAAAGATATAGGGTCGAGTTAATGTGTAATAATTTAGTCTGCCTACTAGTTTTCGGTACTTGCTCTGATTTGGTCGTGGAAGAAGCTTCACATTTGGGTCCATGAGAGTCAGAGAGTGTCAGCGGGTTTGGCACATCACAAGCTGGTTTCCTCAAGGATGTACAATGCATACTTTTGTTGGGATATTGAGATTGCACCTTATGTTACCTCAATTCCTAAGAAGTAGCTCAGTGTTCCCAAGTTTTTGGTTTGTAAATGTTTTACTAAATGCCAAGAACTCTACTTAAGGCAAGTGGCGAGAGAGGACCACTGCCCTAGAAGCATGACTCTCGTTAGGGGAAGGAAAAAAATGAAAACATCCCTCCTCATTAGCGATCATTTGGGAAGGGCCCTAAGGTGACTACCTTGGCGGTCACATATACTCCCCTCAACACTACTTACCAGGTGGTGTGTGATTACATGTTGAAGAATGAGAGGTTGGAAGCGTTAGCCGTTCCTGTTGGTGAGCACACGGACAACCGGCCCTAAAAATATTGTAATTTGTACAATTGCAACATGCACGATATTGAGGATTATTTTACCTTAAGCGGGCATTAGAGAGGCTCCTAGAAAATGGGAAGCTAATGTAATTTCAGGCCGACCATAGGTAAGGTGGCTGGAAGAGAACATTTGATGGGAGAGAAAAAAGGAAGGCACCCAAGAACACGGTTCACATAATCAATGCTCCCATGTGAGACACGTATACCATAAATATGATCATTGAGTAAAGGTGCTCTATCTCCAGGTCAAGGCAAAATATAGGTCTTGAGCAAGAAGGAAAACACCCTCACTCCCTGGGTCGTTGACCGGAGGAGAATCGATTGGTTCAAGACCATCTTCTTCCTTGAAGAGGACATGGCTCTCAAAGTGTTGAGGAAGAAGTCCCTAATCATCTCAATAGCATCTTCTGTACTTGGTCGAGCGAATATTCATTGACAATGTGAGTTAGGTGAATATCTTATACTGAGATGTCTTCAAGAAGCGGACTTGAAGGAGAACTCCCTTAAGGAGTTCCGGAAGTACTCATGGGCTTCCATGACGCGTATATAGGCATAAAAAGGCCTTGTCTCTTTGCTTGTGACTCTCAACGAGGCCCCCAAATATATACCAGAAAAGATAAATATGAGAGTATCGACGTTAGCACGTGAAACAAGAACAGTGGTGCGTGACAAAATTCCGGAGGCGCGTGTACGGCGTGTGGATGTGCGTATGGTCGCAGCTTCTGCTTGTTGGCTAGCCAGCGACGTTTGAATGTTACTCTGGTGGCAGTGAGACCAGATGATAGCTGAAGTGTCGAATGTAAATTTCAGACTTAGATGATCCAATTGTACGAGTGGCTCGTGAGGATGACACGCGACTCTGATGGCTTCCAAATTTTAGGGACCTCTCCTTGCCGACAGTGAGCTCAAAAGGTCACTCGAGGCTCTTCTCTTCTGGGAAGAACTTTTGAACTTGATTGTTGACTAGGCAATCAGAAACGCTAGAAGCCTAGATGTTAAACTTGACTTCAACCCCAAAATTTAAGTTGATAGGTGGAGGGCCTAACTTGTATATCAAGTGATAACAGACTTCACATTCTTTCAATGTGGGATACATTAACACTCCCTTTTGTATGCAGGCCGGATAACACAACGATCTTACACGTGAACCAAGACCAAGAAAGGAGGCAACAAAGACGGGTCACTAGACCCAAACAAAAGCAACTATGATATCATGTAATAATTAAATAGGTTTTTCTGTATATTATATTGAAGGAATACACACACGCACACAATGGAGGATCTAAACTAGCTAGGAAGGGAATAATAAAGAATCCCCTAAATTACTACCTTAATAATACATTCCTGTAATACATATTTCGTTATTATGTGACAGATAGTAGTGAAACTCATGTTATACATGATATAATGTTGCTTATAGATAGAATATAAAAGATGCTGCATGATGAGAAAAAAGTTATCCTTTTGGTTGATAATTCAAGTTCATCAAAACTCAATTATATTACATTAGTGAAAATAATGTTATTATTTTGCGCGAGCACATTGCATTTTGCCTTATGTTATGCCATCTACGTACGACTAAAGATAAGCTTCTGGCACTGGAAAGAATAGGGAAAGCTCGTTTTTCTTGTATATTTTTGTGTGGGACTTATTATTAAGCAAGGAATTTAGTTGTTTGTGATGTTTCTATTTCAGATACATGGTGATTTTTTACAAAATAGCTACCCTGTTGGTTCAGCCCTAGATTTCTCATCAAGTACTGCCCATGCAAGGGCGTCTATTGATCTCAGTTGTCCTTTTAACTCTGTAAGCTCAGATGTAGGCTTAGAACGGGCAAATATGCAGCTAAGAACAAGTGCAGGAGATGGTTTTCGAATTAGTGTATCAAGCACTCCTAGCTGTTCAAGTGGAGCATCGGGACAAGATGACATAGAATCATTAGGCGATGTTTATATATGGGGAGAGGTTTGGTCTGATGGGGTTTTACCTGATGGTTCTGTTAGCCCTTTCCCAATCAAAATTGATGTGCTGGCTCCTAAACCCTTAGAATCAAATGTAGTTCTTGATGTTCATCAAATTGCTTGTGGCGTCAGACATATTGCTCTAGTAACAAGACAAGGTGAGGCATTCACTTGGGGAGAAGAATCTGGAGGAAGACTTGGTCATGGTGGTAACAAAGACTTTAGCCGTCCGCATCTTGTTGAGGCTTTAGTAGTTTCTAATGTGGAATTTGTTGCGTGTGGCGAGTATCACACCTGTGCTGTATCTACATCGGGTGATGTATTTACTTGGGGTGATGGAGTCCATAATACTGGAGTTCTTGGTCATGGGACGGATGTGAGCCACTGGGTGCCAAAAAGAGTCTCTGGTCTTTTAGAAGGACTTCAAGTTTTATCAGTTGCATGTGGCACATGGCATTCTGCAATTTCAACTTCCAATGGGAAACTGTTCACATTTGGTGATGGAACATATGGTGTCTTAGGCCACGGAGATCGGGTAAGTGTTGCGAGTCCAAGGGAAGTTCAGTTGCTAAATGGATTAAGGACTGTTAAGGTTGCATGTGGAGTGTGGCATACTACAGCTATTGTAGAGGTTATGAACCAGAGTGGTGGACCTGTTTCATCTAGAAAATTGTTCACCTGGGGGGATGGTGAGAAACACCGGTTAGGTCATGGAAGCAAGGAAACTTATCTCATTCCCACTTGTGTCTCTTCTCTTTTTGACTATAACTTTCACCAGATATCATGTGGACATACCATGACTGTTGCCCTCACTACATCAGGCCACGTGTTTACTATGGGTGGTACTGCATATGGTCAACTGGGCAATCAAAACTCGGATGGCAAGTTACCTATTTTAGTACAAGATAAATTGGTTGGTGAATTTGTTGAGGAAATATCTTGTGGAGCATATCATGTTGCTGTGCTAACATCAAGAAGTGAGGTTTATACTTGGGGAAAAGGTGCCAATGGACGACTGGGACATGGGGACACCGAAGATCGGAAGACTCCAACGTTGGTTGAAGCACTAAAAGATAGGCATGTCAAGAATATATCATGCGGCTCAAACTTCAGTGCAAGTATTTGCATCCATAAGTGGGTCTCTGGAGCAGACCAATCAATTTGCACGGGCTGTCGGCAAGCATTTGGTTTTACCAGAAAGAGGCACAACTGTTATAATTGTGGGCTGGTGCATTGCCATGGGTGCAGTTCCAAGAAAGCACTGAAAGCAGCACTTGCTCCAACTCCAGGCAAACCACATCGTGTGTGTGACGCTTGTTATACGAAACTTAAAGCTGCTGAGGCTAGCAACGCTTCTTTAAACAGGAAAGTGACAGCCCCACGCCCCCCAGTAGACATCCAGGAATTCAAAGGGGATCGAGTGAAATCATCGAGGCCTCTTCTTTGTCCCGTGTCAGATCCAGTTAAATACCTTGAAGTTAAGATGGGAAAGTCTGGGATGAAATCTGATTCTTCTATGGTCAGAGCTTCCCAAGCTCCATCACTTTTACCACTGAAAGAGATTGGACTTCCAAGTTCACTGAGTTCTCTTCAGAATGCATTCAAGCCTGTACCAACAACGTCCACCCCTCCGCCTCCTGTCAATCCAAGACCCATGTCACCCTACTCAAGAAGACCAAGTCCTCCACGTACTGCTCCTGCATTTTCCAAGAATGTTATTGATAGCCTCAAGAAGACAAATGAGTGTCTGACCCAAGAAGTGTCTAAGTTGCAAAATCAAGTACTGTATACTTTTGTAGCTTTGTGACATCCTTCCATTGGTACAAGATTCTAAATTAAGAAGCTGATCATCGGATATAATTTAGTCTTTGTTTTTTCTTTCCCTTCATTTCTGTTTGGAATCCAGGTTAAGAGTTTAAAACAAAGATGTGATGCTCAAGATGGTGAGATTCAGAAACTGCTTCAAGAAGCTGTTTTATTGTCTGCGGGGGGATCTTCCAAGTCTGCTGCAGCCAAAGAAATTGTTAAATCCATTACAGAACAGGTACTTTTTACTTGGAAAAGGCTTTAGTATGAAGAATGTTAAATAAAATTATAAATAAATGTTATTATCAAATACTCTCTTTGTCCCAAAATGAGTGTTTTGGTTTTGTTTTTTTACAAAAAATGATAAGTTAGTGTTGTATATTTTCTCATGAATCCCCATAACCATGTTCGGTAACATACTCCAGGGATATTATTGTTAATTCATACATAACTAACTTATTATAGCGATATTATTGCTAATTCATACATAACTAACTTTCTTGAAAGGGATATAGAACACTTATTTTGGGACGGAAGGAGTAATGTTTTATATACTTAAATATTCATATTTTGGGATAACATTTGTGCATGTTATGGTCTCCTTCAAATATGCAGTTTGTACAAAAGTCTACGCTTTTTAAAGCAAAACATAGGTAAAGGGTAGAAAAGTCTTAGTTAGGGTTTGTATTAAAAATTTGATGCGTGTACCACATTTCCAAACATTTTTTTCCTTCTTTTGTTAACCAAACAACAACAATCAGAATGAGAATGATTCTTATTCACACATTTTAATTGATTCAAACAACATTACCTAGGAATGGAAATGGTAGGGAGAATGGAGAGAATGACAATGGAATGGGTTTCATTCTCATTCCCGTAAATTTTTTAATCCAAACGCTACCTAAGTGTTATGTACGAAACACATTTGTGTGAGTGTTATAGTGTAAACCTATGAAGCATGGGTACTCCTAGGAGGACCTACAGGTAACCAAGTACTTACCGGCTGCCGGTACTTCCTGGGTTCTTCTGTTCTGGGTGTGTACTGAGTAATTATCCAAGTTGATTAGTGTTTTATTTTTTAGTACGTCCTGGGTATGGAATTCACAATTAATCTATACATGATGAATGTTCAATTGTGTCAAATGATTTTTGCAGCTTGATGGATTTCTGTGTCTGATTAATGAAAGCAAGAATAGATTCATGGTTTCTGTTGAATGAGGACTAACTAATTCTCCAAATTAAGTGATTGCAAACTTTAAATCCGTCCCCGTCTAAATTCTAGTGCCTCTACCAAATGCCCATTTAAGTGTACAAAGTCACATTCATATACTTGAGAAACTGGGCAAGTCTTTAGGTAAGCACTCTTAGCTTAATATGTTACTAAATAGACTAGATGTAACCGCCAAGCGCGTGCATCAACTGGCGGGGAGTTGTTCTAGTTTAATTTGAGGTCTTGAGTTCAAGACCCAGGGGGCTGCAGCCATGTTAAACATGTAGGGAATTTGTCGCCCATGATGTCCTTCCCTGCTTGAATCCAGATTAAACTGGATATTTCACACCGACAATAAAAATAGACTACATGAATGTTATAAAGTTCTAACAACTAATTTGAACCAAGTGCCGGATTCTTCTTTGATGATCAAACAACTGAAATTTAGAATAAGAAATGACTTTTGGTCCTCTACTTAAAATTCAAGTGTGCTAACTAACTTTCTCCATGCTGCTTTTGTTTTGCAGTTGAAGGAAATGACTGAAAAGTTGCCTCCTGAGGTCGCTGACAGTGATGCCTTTAAAGCCATGCAAAAGCTAGCTGAAACTGTTAAAGATACATTTGGAAAATCTGCATCATCTTCCTTGTCAGCAGAGTTCAAATCTAGCACGCAAATCAGCAGAACAGGAGACCAAATAGATGCTGCAGGAGTTGGTGTCTTGTCTCAGGATGGTGCTAGTAAACCATCAGTTCCTAGTACAAGAGAGGGTGTACCTCAAGAAAGCTCAGGGAAAAGCACTAAGTCACCTGAAACATCAAAAGTGATAAATGAAGCAGAAAAAGAAGTTTCTGAACATTTTGAACAGGGGGTTTGGTTAATTTGCTATCAACAACAAAATGGTACCAAGGTCTTCAAACGAGTTAAATTCAGGTACTTATTGAAATTTATTGATTACGTTTTATTAATTTTTTTTAAATTAAACTACGTAGGTTTGAGCTTCACATATTAAAAGGTAAATCGTATTAGTAGACTTACACTTGCACCTTTATGTGTAGCTTATTCTTTTTCTACTTTTCCAGCGTGGGGTTATTTATCACCACTTTCCTCACTCACCTCACGTGGGAGTCTCACATTTTTCTCATATCGTGGGCTCGACACATGCACAAACAGGGGGCTTTACTTCCATCACTCCTCTCACGTGCAGGCTTGTACTTGTACACGTGGGCTCGACACATGCACAAATAGGAACCCTTGCATCAACCACTCCCCCTCACTTGCAGACCTTGGCCCACAATAAGAACTTACGTTAGCATGTGGACCGAGGACCCTAGAGGGAGGCAGCACAATTAGGTCAAGACCCAGATCAAACCCTCTAGCTTTTTATCCTCCAATGCTTAGCACCTACTATAATTGGTGCTAAGGGGAGAGAGAATGTCAAACTGTTGGGCTTGGCATCTCTTCTTAGCACCTCAAACTCCAATGCTTAGCATCTCTATCAAAGAGGCTCTAAGACTCTTAAAACCTCTCTTAGTCTCTCAATTGGAGATGCCCTTATATTTAGCTTAATCATTTTGTATAGTGGAAGCCCATATTAGATGTCTATTGGCCCGTGTTTCTCATAATATGTACATGCACTATTATTATCATAATAGTAATATGATTTCATAGTTAAACGCTAGTGGCTCGCGTTCCTTTTATAGAAGATTTATGAAGCCATGATCCACTAGGACAAAAAAGGTTTTAGGCTAAAAAATAAAAACTTTGTAAAGCAAATTTAGATTTGCAGAATTATATTTTATTGTACATAGTTTGTTTTTTCTACGTAGAAGTTCAGAACTAAGCAGCACATCCTTCCTCTTCAAATGCATCTTTTCCTTAAGTAACTTGTGAGTACATCTATTTACAAATGAGTCAAATGTCAAGTTACATCTTGATGGAGTGGCCAGCAAATTAAGTCAATGGATCATTTCAAGTATAATTTGAATTTGTGTTGTGTGATTTCTTTGTTTCAGTGAGAACTAGTGAATGATTTATTAGAAGACAATGCATTAAGACGATTCAATAGTTTAGGTAAAGACTTGTTCTTATCTCACTGCCTCTAAATATCTTCAATGCTTTTACAGTAAAAGAAGGTTTAACGAGCAGCAGGCAAATGAATGGTGGGAAGCAAACAAAGAAAGGGTTCTGAAGAGGTATGTACCACCGAGGTCAAGCATTGTCCCGCCTTCACCATCAGCCGGATCATCCTTGACTCCAGTACCTCATGAGGAGAATGATGACTAAAATAATGAGTCAGAACCAGCTTGAAAAATTTAGTCTCTTCTTATATCATGTTGAAGGTGACAAGAATTGTTGAGCTGCTCTCTAGTGGCATCAGCTTTATGGATCTAGTTGGGGTTACCAATGTACCATGTCTCTTCCTATATTTGAAATGGAGGGATGGGACAGACAAAGAAGGTTACATAATTTAGAGTCTTAAAAGCTTACATGTAATTGTTTCATTCATTTGATCCTTCATTCCTATTCTGTAGTGTAGTTTTTTTTGTTTTTGGTGAGGGTGTGGAGTGTAGTTACAATTTTAGATGTACAGTAGATGAAGCTGTCAGGATACTTTTAACATTTCATTTGTAAATCTATTTTTGAAGTGAGTTCTTAATCTACACAATGAACATGGAGTTACATATTTTTCAAATTTCTTCTGTGGATTTGTTGAAGTTGTATATATGAATGAAGAAGAAAGTGTGTTTATTGACTTACTGACGAGCATTTGTTGAGTCGATGTTTTTTTTTTCTTTTAAGGATGGTAACCTGCTATCTTCATCGTTATTAGCTCCTTATAAACTTTGTACTCAGAGAGTTAAATCACTCAAATCTCATCCAATAAATTATGATAAACGAGATAAAGTCACGTCGTTGATATAATTTATAAAAAAAAAATTACATCGGTAATGACATTTATATTCATCTCAATAAATTTATGGGGTAATTACAGTTTCCACCCTTATGATAAAGTCTGTTTTCACTTGGCACCCCTTTGGTT
>JAYMTE010001409.1:0-13449 GCA_036897545.1 Pelargonium fulgidum
TTGCTGCTCAGAGCTTGGACAATCAAATTCTTATTTATAGCACTAGAGAAAGGTTTCAGCTTAATAAGAAAAAGAGATTTGCGGGCCATAGTGTTGCTGGGTATGCTTGTCAAGTCAATTTTTCGCCAGATGGGAGGTTTGTCATGTCAGGAGATGGTGATGGTAAGTGTTGGTTCTGGGACTGGAAGAGTTGCAAAGTTTTTAGAACTCTCAAATGTCACGAGGGAGTATGCATTGGTGCAGTGTGGCATCCATTAGAACAAAGTAAGGTTGCAACGTGTGGCTGGGATGGCTTGATCAAGTATTGGTAAGTAATCTATCATGCTATTGCTTATTACTCGTTGATTAAATTTTCTTTTTGCCCTATATATGTGAATGTTGTGGTTGAATCACATGCCTTCGTAAACTTTGTTAGCCCTATATGATGAGTGTCTTATATCAAAACTATCTTATGCTCCAGCTTGCAATAGAATATATATGATCTCTGGAGAACAAACAATCTTGTTTATCAGTTTATTGTATGATTAAAGAACCAATAATTGCTAAATAGACTAATAGGTGAATCTTCTTTTTTCATCTTTGATCTCTGTTCACATTTTCATATCTTTTTTCTTTATATGCAATCATAGCTCTATTGTGTAGGTTATTAAAAGATACCTGTTATGGGAAACTGGTTTGCATATTTCCTCTGCCCTGCCAAAAATTAAGAGAGGAGAAATGAGATCATTGTTGCTCCCCCACTTTTAATCACGATTTTACGAAGTTTCTTTATTTAGTCCAACTTCTTATAAGTGATTTAAATAGGCATTATTCATTGAACAAGAGGAACCTGAGTGCTTTTAATACACACTGCTCTTCTCTCATTATTTGCATATACAAATAACAACTATATCACTTGCTCCACGCTTATGATAGATGACTCTTAAGGGCAATCATTTTATAGCTATTATCCACTCCCAATGGGGATGGATTCTAATATTTAGATGGAAGTCACCCAATAAGTAACTCCATAATATCAAGAAAATATGAAATAGTCACTGTAGTAGTTTGAAATATTTACATAATTATTTCAAAAGCTCACCACTATCGCCAGTCACACACACACACACAACCACTGCCACCACCAACCCATTGTGTCAGAAATTGGGGTCCTGAGTGAGGCTGCATTCTTTCTTTGTCAATTTACTGTCTCTAAAATATTAGCAGTTATTTAAATTGAAGCTGTCGTAATCTGACTTTTGCTGTATCTATATGTTGTGGGTAGTTTTATTCAATTTAGTACATTTTCCTTTCAATTTAATCTCAGGGTTTTTCATACTGAATTGTGGACAACTAAATTTGAGTGCAATAGAAGTTTAGAGCTTTTAAGTATTTTGGATTTGTAGGGGTGAAAATGTTGTCTGTAATGCATGCTTCTAAAATGAATAGCTAGAACTCTCACTACATATGAAAGTGTTACCCCCATTCCATTCTTGCTGTTTGTGTATAATGAAAACCAGCCTCTTCTCGTTGCTTGTTTCTGTTCTTTTATTCTTGCAAGCATCTGCCTTCTAATACCAGAATACAATGTCAACCTTATTTCTGATGGTTTCTATTCATCCGATTCTGCATGCTATTTCATCTTTGCCTTCTTGTTCCTCTTCTCTTTTCCTGCCTCTTTTCATTTAATCTGAATATAATGTCTGAAGAAACCTATTGGTTAGTTTTTTTGTTTGCTGACTAGTAGCTTTGACACCCTTGTGAATAAGTCATTGGCCTTCAGGTTTTATTTGGATGATTATGATTTTGATTTTCTCGTATATGTTACGAATTATGAACTTGGTCAAGACTTTCTAAGAGAGGACTAACATTTTTCTTAATCTCTCAATTACAGGGACTAATGCATTTTATGACAAGATTGAGATGGTTGTTGAGCAATCAATTTCCATTATATTCAGCTAGAAGAGTAGAGAGGGACTTGGTCACATTCGTGCGAAGTTATGTTGAGCCTGAGGAGCAGAGGAATCAAATTATATATGAGATGTTAAGTTGGCCCTTCAGTTGAGTATTCGAGGATCTGTGATATCAGCATTTGGGAGGATCTTGTAACATCATAGATGATAGATGTACAAGTGATGTAATGAGAGCTTGTCCAATTTGTACAAGTTCATCTTCTCATAATGTACTGTTCTCAGCATTAAGATTTCTTTGGCTTTACTGTGTTAGGTGGTTATGACATTGACAGCCAAACATGTACAACAAACAGAATACAATGTTTTGATTTTCAATTAGGAGTTTTAGCTTTGCAATTGGGCCTTTGTGTGCCATGAATTTTACCAACCTTTTTCTTATTCAGCACCTTCCATAACAGGGATATGCTTGTAGGGCTGTTCTTTACTATTAGGTTCTATTTTTTTATGTGGCTTTAGTAGAGCCAACGATTTGGATCCAAAATTTTAGGCCCCTGAAGTTCGACTTGACCAACTTTCATGTCGAATCAGTTTGAGTTTATTTTCTAAATTTTTGCGGTGGATCGTATCAAATGAATTCTCTTATTATGAATTCTCTTATTTTATACCTTAAAAGTAAAATTCAATTCAACTTGAGACTTGAATCCAAAAACTAAATGGACCCAAAATAAACTCGTACATGCTGTCTGTATCCTCACTCCTGCAAAAGTTGACATATCACCTTAGAGTAGTGGCGCAGTTGGCAGCACAGGTTGCGTGAGTGAGAAGAACTTGCGTTCGAATCTCGCTCAACACATTCATAAGGAGAGTTAAAAGTTTTGAATGTAAACAAATCTCGAATAAAGATTAGTCTGATTGTTGTAAAACAGCTTAAAAGTGTCAACCGCGAGTGTGCGGATCCGCTCATGAATCCCAGGGTATAAATGAAAAAAAAAAACTGAGATATTGTATTCTCATACAGAAAAACGACGTAGTTTTAACAATATCCCCAAAACCAAAGCAATGGCGTTCCAGAAACAGTCAAATGAAATGAAGCTTTAGGGTGAAGGAGAGAAAATGGAGATGAGGTTCATGGTGATGAGACGCTTTAGAGTGGGACCCACTTCTTTTTCTGTGCTTCTCTACAATCATCCTTCTTCGTCGTCTTCAATGGCTATGGCCTGCTCCTCTCCTGCTACTTCACATCTTCATCGTCTCAAGCTCTTCCCTTCATCGAAACCACTCTCCACTCTTCCATCTCCGCTCTCTTCTTCTCATCCTCGCTCCTTCTCCACCATCCTTTGCTCCTCTTCCTCAATTCCCATCCTTTCCGTCGATGACAATGTCTCCCACGCTCCCTGCGGTGAGTGCCCTGTTTACATATAATCAATTAAGGGTTCTATCAAGTTTGTAACTTTAATTTGAATCGGCGTCTTCTTCCATAGGAAGCTGTGGTGATAAGAATGCACAGAAAAGCTCGAAGACGCTTCTCAAAGGAATGACCTACTCTGAACTGGAAGTATGTTGAATTGCATTTTGTATTTGGTTGAATCTATTTGATTTTGATTTCCAAATCATAAGAGTCTGCTTTTGCAGAATTGGGTTCAATTGCATGGATTCAGGCCTGGTCAGGCCATGATGCTGTGGAAGCTTTTGTATGGGAACAACTTTTGGGCACATTGTATTGATGAATTACAAGGTCCCTAACCTTTCTTCTTTTTCTTTTTGAATACTGAATTATCTTAGTTATTGATGTTGACAATGATCAATTGACTTTTGTGTTCTAGATAATGTTTTAGTTCATGTTTGGATGGCACGAACCTCTTTCTAACCATTACACTTAACAATTGGACTGTCGGTTTTTATGGATTTTGTTTTCCATTAATGATGTTTAGGTTTGAACAAAGATTTTAAGAAAATGTTGAGTGAACACGCTGAATTCAAGGCATTGTCCTTGAAAGATATTCATGCGGCAGGTGATGGAACTAAGAAGGTAGATATGATTATAAATTTGGGTTTCAGCGGTTCTTGCCTTTCCTTTGGATCTTCTCATGGATGTGAAATTGACAGGAGGTTGCAGATTTTGTTTACATTGGAAGATGGACTGGTAATTGAAACAGTAGTTATACCTTGTGCTAGGGGTCGGACTACTGTTTGCGTATCAAGCCAAGTAGGTTGTGGCATGAATTGTCAGTTCTGCTTCACTGGCAGGCAAGCTCTTATGCTTCTCATTATGCTGTAAAATCCAATAATTTAGGTTGTGCACTTCCATATAACATTAATCCAATTTTGTAGAATGGGTTTGACGAGAAACCTGACCACTGCTGAGATAGTAGAACAAGCCGTGCTTGCGCGACGACTCCTTTCAAGTGAAGTTGGTTCCATTACCAATGTTGTTTTTATGGTAGGTGTACTGTGCGACTGTAGGTGCCACTCTTGATTATGAAATATTAGTCAACTTCATATCTGCGGGTTGCATGCTACGAAGCCTTTTTTCATCTTTTTTTGAATTATGTATACTCTTCTACTTTCTTATCACATCAGTTATATTTTACACTTGAATTTCTGTTCCGCCCTGGTGAGTCTAGCAGGAATCAGGAGAATTCAGCTTGGGCTGGCTTCGATATGAACGTTTTAGCTTCTTTTTTTTTTCATGGGTTATGATCAGGTCAGCTAGTTTGTAATTACTGTTTTAATAATCATTTGTAGGGAATGGGAGAACCACTTCACAACATTGATAATGTCATAAAAGCTTCCAATATTATGGTGCACGATCAGGGCCTTCACTTCAGTCCTCGGAGGGTCACAGTTTCAACCAGTGGTCTTGTACCCCAGTTGAAGCGCTACCTCCGAGAATCGAGTTGTCAAATAGCTGTTAGTTTGAATGCTACAACTGATGAGGTAATTCACTTGCTCCCACACCATTTCAATTCTCAAGATGTGTGATGATGAAGAGGAGAAAAAGATTGATCCCTTGCTAAATACTTCTTAGGTAAGAAACTGGATCATGCCAATTAACCGGAAGTACAACTTAGAGATGCTTCTTGATACCTTAAGGGAGGAATTTCATTGCAAACACAAGTACAAAGTTCTGTTTGAATATGTTATGCTTGAAGGAGTAAATGACAGGTTAGACAATACCTGTCCGTCTATTCCCTATCTGCTTGCTTTTTAACTAGGAATGTTGCATTCATGAAGATGCATGAATTGAAGACATTTTGCATGATGATGAAAAGAAGACAACTTAGGTTCTAATTCTAGATTTGAGAACTATAGTAATTGCTTTATATTTCTTACCTCTATTTGCAGCCTCGATGATGCTAAGCGACTCATAAACCTTGTTGAGGGCATTCCTTGCAAGATCAATCTCATCTCCTTCAATCCTCATAGCGGATCTCAGTTCATACCCACTACTGACGAGAAGATGATAGAATTTAGAAACGTTTTGGCTGGAGGAGGGTGCACAGTTCTATTACGGACCAGTAGAGGTGATGATCAGATGGCTGCTTGTGGTCAGCTAGGCAATCCCGGTGCTTTCCAGGCTCCAGTGCTTCGCGTTCCGGATAAATTCAAAATGGCTCTAAAAGCAACAGTATGATCTACTTATATAATGATCCGGTTAGTTTTGATTCTAAAAACGTGTTCATGAGGGCTCACAAGTTGTGTATAATAACATAAAGAACTATGCCTTCTGGAACAATTGAAGTGAGTGATGGCAATAGGAAGTTAGTCCAAAAACTTCAATTCATGGATGCCAATGTAACTTTCATGAATGCAATCTGAACCTTTTGAGACAATTTTGGTTATTGATTCACTAGAAAATAAAGATTCTGGACTTCTTAACTTAATCCTGGATATGTTTGGATCTGTTTTAGAAAAATGAAACGACACTAACGTTAAGATAGATGCAATATCAACTCAAACCTGCTTGCAAATGAATCATTTTTCTTCTTCTTTTTCATTAAACATAGTAGCAGATCCATTGTACCAAAACTCTATTTACAACAGTACTAACAAATAAACAGAAGAAAAGAAAAAAATCAAAGCACAACTTACATGGTGCTAATTGTCACAAAGATCCACTTTTTGCAGAATATCACCTACTTTTGTACTCTTCAAATTCAATGAAGCAACTTGCAAGGGCTTCTAGCTTCGAAATGAAGTTGCATTTCTATTTTCTTGCCTAGCTGCTATATAAAACAAGTCTCGAGTTTCATTTACTTAAGATTTTGTGACCATGGGAGATGTACTTGGGCAAATCAATGACATCTGCACAGAATGAGTTACTCAAGTTTATCTTTTGCGGATTCACTATTCCCACTTTCTGGCATAGGAGAAGTACTCATGGTTCGGCGAATTCTATTGGCATGTTGAAATTCTACTCTGAGTAGATTTCGGATTTTCCTTCTCAGACCAGAGGCCTCTTCAGGTTTGAACCACTCTCTCCCGAACTGTGAAAGAAAATGTGTATTAAAATCAGGCGATGATAAGTAAATTAATTCAAACAGCATAGAAAAGGGACTCCAACCCAACTCTCAGTCTCAGCCTCTCAATACATTTAAACCCAAAATGTACTGACATGACACGAGACTGTATCTTGGGAGATGTAGGATATTTGTCCTACAAAAGAACTGTGGGCATATTGCAAATCAGAAACTGCGACACATCTAAGAACTCATTTAAAATTCTACAACATAATCACATGGCCAATCAAATCCTGTCATGTTCAGTGGGTTAAGAGATTCTTTCAGCCAGGTCTACATGCTTGTACTTTGTAATGAGATTAAATTACAAAAGGAGAGGCGAAAGTATGTACCATTGAAGGTAAGTCTTTCTTTTTCACAAGTCTTTCAGGGGCATCTACAATGAAGCGTTCCATGAAGAAAAGAACAAATAGACCACAGTCATAATCATTCCTTTGTTGGGGAACCTGTCATGAAATACAAATGTACACCAGAAAGAAAGCTCCAATCAGATACTCAAGAAAAAAGAAACCAAAAAATCACAAATTGTACTCCACATATAAGTTCCAAAAGAGAACCCAAAAAATTAGCTCAACCCAACCCTATCAAGCCTTCTTCTAAACCCTACCCCACATGTTCATTTCAAATATATGGCAACGACTCATGTATCTTATTACACTACTTAGAGAGATTAAAAAAAAAAATACCGAATGCTAAGCTTGTGACTTTATAAACTCGAAGCATTCAAGAAAAAAAGTTTACCGTGATTTTTTTCTCTTCAATTCTACGAGGGAGATGTTTCCATATGCTGTCTGCAAGTGGAAGATCAGTGTGAGCTTCTTGATTCAAACAGTTCCATTCTTCTTTCAAATAACTACAAAACAAATCGTGTCCTTTCTAATGTCAATCCAATAAATAATATGAATAACTGATGAAAATAACATTTTCCCATGAAATATTCAACAATATTCTTGACTTTATACAACAGCACTAAGAAATAAAAACAGCATAACAACTATGTATTATGATATCCTTAGTTAACCAGTATGCAGAGAACTATTTATCCCACCTTCTAATGTTCTCAAAAACAGTTCTGCTAGAGTGTAGCCCCAATGAATCCAAGTGAAGTATTATTGGTCCTGATTCATCCTCTTTGTCTGGGATACAGATTATCACCAAGCTCCAATGAAGACTGAATACAATAAACATCATAAAGTGGTGAAAAGGAATTTAGCAAGTGTCTGCTAGCAAGCAACAGAAACAGAAAACTTGCCCTAATTTTTTAAATTCCACATGCTACAGAGAAAAATCAGAAGCCAAAACAATTAAAATCATGCACTCGTGGAAATAATGCATTTGGTCAAAATCAAACAGACACATGTAACCTGAATGGATGCCAAAGCAAAGCTGTCAAAGCACATATGCAACCAACCTCATCTGTAACTTTTGATAACAACCAAAAGAAAAAGGGGGTCAACTATAAGCAGGAAAGGAAGTGAACTAACTCTTTGACCATCCTACGTCCAACCATTTATGGTTTCCACCAAGAATTCCATAAGGAGGGCTACTGATAAATGCTAGTTGGGAAGAATTGTCAATCAAACAAATTACAGTGATGAATGTGAAATCATGCACAAATTTAAGGGAAAACAACTAATGTTCAATTATGTTAATATTTCTCAACAGGGATGGCCCATTTTGGCATCTATATTCAAAAGACATCGATAACTAAATTTTTGGCTGAATATAAGGCAGAGAGGCAACATACTTTTGATGAATTGGAATAAGTACATAAGCCTTCTGAAAGATATTGACACCCTTCCACCACCTTCTGAACTTCACAAATTTGGTATTGTTGCCAATCCCCTATATGATTAATTAACGAGAGATGGACCCATCAGCACTATTGGAATTGGGAAAAGGATGACAGTTCAAATTTTGAGAGAGAATTAAGAGCGTATTTCTAAAATACATATAAAGCAGAAATCCACAAGCCCATGACACTTGCAATATTTTTATTTCAAAGGAGTTATTTTCTGAAGTGAAATCACTAAAATCATCTCTGCCTAAACTCGGGTTTGCACAGACAAACTAGAATCACAAATTATTCCAATAAAGAATAATCATAAAAAATAAACCAAGAAACGCAACTACCTTGTATGTTACAGCCTCCTTAAGCTTCTCATAAAAATATGTATTGAAAAATAGATAATCACACGTCAATCTATTCGTGGAAGCTGCTTGCTGCTGTAAATATCTAAGCCAGGGGGAAACAACAAATCATTAATACCAAAACCCAAAAGAAAATGCATATCTGAGATGTCCAAAAATGTTCCATGAAAAGTAAAATTGCAAAATTTTGCATTTAAAATGTTCACAATGTCCACGCAACAGTAATTCTAAATTTCAGTAATCATTCATCAACAACACTATAACTTCTTAGTGCTTCCCCCTGAATTAAAGCATGAATGTGAAGGAATTAGCTTCAACCCTCTTCCTTAAAGATGAGGAAGCATCCTCTTCTTAAAATCAATGATTCAAATAAACTCAAGGGTCAGATCAATCCACATCCTTCTAAAAAAATTATAAAAGAGATCACATGGAAGATGAGTGTCGAATGTTACCTTCCAAACTTCAATTTCACATATTGTACAAACACATACATAACATAGGTAAATATAAAACAATTCAGAGTAAGCTAGCTTTAGTAGAAAGGTGCCTATGAATAGAGAACCATGCTCCCGGCAAGAAGCAAGAACAAACCAAACTGAAAGACTTACCTGATGTAAAAGTTCATAATGGTTGAGGTCAAGAAGGCTTCAGGGGCAAGACACTCTACGTCAGCAGAACAGATTATAACAGGATCTGGATCATCCCTGGGTCAACAGGTAAGCACAGATGTTCAAAATCTCAATGTCCAAGAAAATCATTGTCATCTTCAAGAGAGAAAAATCAGAATACCTTGATGGGTAGTAGATCTTTGTCTCTTTCATGCTGAAAACATTAGAGAAGCAAGTTATTGCGGGACTCAACACCTATGACTGACGAACAAGATAAAAAAGGTGGGGTGGGGGAGGGAAAAAACAACCAATATATTGAAAGATCTATTTACCACTCAGTAAGCTTCTCTGCATGCTCTTTTGCCTCTGGAACCTGATATTCCTCCTCATCAACCAGAACAACTGCCTGATCCTGTTAAAGTAACATTACTATGCATCTGACAGAAAAAAGAACAAGAAGCCCAATAGAAAGTGATAAACTAAAACTACCATTGCAAGGCACGCATAACAATGAACTGACCACTGGATGACCTCAGAACTGAAAGTAGATCCAACGAGATATCTTTCCTTCTAGGAACATACATATTTCAAAATCCAAAGATTCTTTTATCTTGGAGGTTCGTTAATAGGATTAGTAATTAACTAATGTGTTTCAGATTGTAGTTAACAACCTAATCTATTTCTCCGTATTTTAGAAGAATCAGTTGTTATAGAAGTAACGCACCGAATAAATATAGATTTAATTTGTGAACCTCACATGCAGATACACTCATATAAGTCGATGCTTGCATAGTTGCATATGACAACTAAAAAAAAAAAAAAAACAATGTACAAAAGGCTTCCAATATTTACCTCACTAGCTCTCAAGTCTTCTGAAAGTGGGACTTCAAAAGCACTCCGCCTATAAGACAGAATTACAGAAAGATATCAAATACAAAACTCACTCTAGTTCAAACCACCCAAATAAGCATGGATACAAATAATATCTCAGTATTCCAAAGGTCAGGACCTCTGAACAGAAAACGAAGATCCAACCTAGCTAAAGTGGATCATCCAAAATATTATTTCCAAGATGTAGGCCTTACAAGAGAATTATGAGGTGGAAAAGAAAATTCAAAAAATGAAAAAGAAATACTAGATAGATATAGTTTTTTTTTTTTTTTTGGTTGCATGTTACTTCTAAAACAGCATAAAAATTGGCTTAGCAAGAACCAATAGCCTTGCCCCCGATCAATAAATGGAACATTATGATAAAAAAAACTAGTCAAATAGGTCTCATACTCTCATATCCCTTGGCATTGGCAAAACTTTTCAGCTCTTACATAGTTCTTCCATGAGATTACATTAGCATATAGAAGAAACAAGTAATAACATTCTCCAAATCATGCAGCAGTGAAACATAATACTTTTGGTCTACCAGTTCAATTTGAGATGGATGGACAGTATGTCCCACTGAAAACTAAAACTATATTTTCCCAAGCACTGTCAAATAATATACACTAATGCATATCTGTGATGGGAAAAGCATCAGCATTATGAAACTCATTATATAAAATTAAAAAACAGTTAAGGCTATAATAAAATAGTGGATATGTCTAAAAAATGTAATTCAAGAACTGCATGAAAAAGTTATTCTAAAGAAAAAGAAAGGGGAAAGAGAAAACATGTACTTGGCACAGCTGTTCAACAAGTTTTCCCCATCACTATGAAGTGGAAGTGAGTAAGCAGAAGAGCCTCTGCCATTAAGATCATCATTTGAAATATCATGTCTATTTTCATCGATAGAAGCACTGCTAGAAAATTGAATAGGCCTTTGACTTGATGAAGACCGACCTCTCTTCCGTCCATTTGGTGGCATACGCCCATTGGATCTCTTTTTCCGGCGGTCACAATGATTGAAATCGGAGAATTCCTTATCAATCGAATTGATTCTCCTAGAATTTGACTGTTAAGTAAATGAAATCAATTAATAAATGCAATTATAATGTGTTTAGCTGCATAAATAATGATAACATGATTAGAGTATAATACATTTTCGTCTATCCTTTTACAGAACTCTTTACCAAATGTGGACTGTGGATGATCTTGGGGTGATCTACTTTCTTGACTAGATCCATCAGGTGCACCTATATGAAAGATATTTTGATTACATACATGGTGTTTTCGAAGCAGGTTCTCTGGATCACATAGCAGATACTCTAAATGGCAGTACTAAAACCTGCTAAAAAGCAAAAATTCACTTCTAAGAATCAGAAATCCTGATCCTAGCATTTACCATTTACCATTTACCAATAGTACTTGCTTAGGGGAAAAACTAGTACTGGGTTGCAACCAAACTAGTATTAACTTCTCGAGCAAAATGGAAAATGTCGAGATTTCTACATTCAAACAGAGCTACAGGTGTGCATCCGCACTTAAGCTTCAGGAAGGAAAAGACAAAAAAATTCCTTAGAGGCAACTTATTGCATGGCGTGAATTAGCTTTTGACACGCTAAGTTGTACGTCTTAAATTGCAGAAACCTGTCAAATGACCATTTCCAATGTATTTATAAGAACAATATTTCTGGAATTAAGGAAAACCAGTCATAGTCCTCCTCGTAGATAAACCACTTCAAAGTTTTAAGAGATTCACTCATAAAGCTTAACCCCAAGATTCAAGATATGAAATGGCCATGTAATGCTAATTGAATAGCCAGGCATTTACCGACTATTAATGAATTCTCAG
Organism: Pelargonium fulgidum; assembly: GCA_036897545.1. NCBI lineage: Eukaryota > Viridiplantae > Streptophyta > Magnoliopsida > Geraniales > Geraniaceae > Pelargonium > Pelargonium fulgidum. The sequence goes on from JAYMTE010001409.1 coordinate 11,897, forward strand.
CTCTTGTAGGCTTTTTGCTTTCATCATTTCCCTGTCCAGTGAAAAGCATAAGGAACCATGTCAATAATGTACTCTATACATTGGTTATGAATATAGTATATGCCTGCTAGGAACTATAAAATATCTTTACGAGGCCAGATCATAAGTAATGCAAGGGAGCACGAATCAGTATGTGGTTAGAGTTGCAATTTGGTAGTTTCTTATCCTAGTTCAAGGAGTACTCCAGCCTTTTAATTTCTATTTAAATCATTAAAATGACATTTTTCTTTTTTAAATGGGCATTTTATCTTCTTTTCTTTTCCTTTTTCCTACTATGTCACATCACATGCATCATGAGTGCATTAAGAGAACATACCCAGGAAGTCAGGCATCATACCTGATACAACCTCAGTACTATCATGCAACCTAATAATTTCTTAAAATTTAATTGTGAATTTCTACAAATCAGCTAACAAAGTCAATGCAATTATATAATGAACCAGTGGACATGACTGTATTATTGCCTTTGCTAGGTAATATCAGGTCATGAATTACAGTCCTATGCAAAGCTGTGATCCAACATGACATTGGACTGATTACTGACCTATAAAGTAACCTTAACATCCAAAACAAACTAAGTGCAGCAAATCAATGAAAATTTCTTACAGCAGAAAGATCTTCTCCGGAAATGGGATTGCAGAGTTTTAAGACACTAATAGTGATCACAAATGGAAATCCTAGGAATCACCAGAAAGTACAATTGCAGTATACAATAAGCTTTGGATATAATGCCAAGACTATCCGACTGTAATGGTGAAGTCCTATGAATAAGCAGAAAGAACCATGTAGTTATCCGGCCCGAGAAATGCCAATCGAATTGAATGAAGTCAACAAAACCATTGAATTTAGCATGACCACACACACTGAAAGATCATATACCAAATGGAAAATGTTTTTGAGTCAATAAAACAGTATACACTGTCCAAACAAGACACTAAACTCATCTTAAGCTACTGCATAATATCGCACTCTGCTGTAGCTGCTTCTATTATCAGTTCACCAGAAAATACTGCAATACTATACACATGCAGCAACAGCAGCTAGCAAGTTTCAATTCAACCAAGCAATCTGTGTCTAGTTCTCAGAATATGCAGCAATTTGGGATCCAAACAAGAATAAAGGATTGGACTGACAAAATCAATGAGGAAAAAAACGAACCTTCTCGAGTCTGCTGAATTTTCTGCGTTCCCTCTCCTCCTCGAGGCGCTTGAGATGGAGCTTCAGCTTCTCTCCATTGTCCTTCAATCTGGGGGCCATCGACTCGATGTTCTTCTTCTGTCTCCGAATGTTCTCCTCCAGCTCATGATCGGAGAGAAGCTGCAAAACTCCATCATCCCCATATCCACTCTGCTGATCGGCGCTCATCGGAGAGGGTTTGGATGAGTTCGCCGCGGCGGGAGCTATGATTCCGGACTGATCGGCAATCGCCTCCGGTAGCTCCTCAAGCGGTTTCTTGTTAAGCTCCTCTTTCTCTTCTTCCATGCATTGATTGTGGACAGAGAGAGCTCCGTATC
>JAYMTE010001410.1:0-13447 GCA_036897545.1 Pelargonium fulgidum
ACTACAAACGAACCTAAAATGATGAAAAAATGAACAAAAATTAAAAAAAATATATTGATAAAATACCAATATAAATCTATAACAATATCAAAAAAATCTAACATGTAATATACATGCGCTATCTGCCCGTACCTAAATAGCTTCCCTAAAATTAAATTAAATACATGGCTCAACATTGGAGGTTGTTATCTTGATGATGTTGTGGTTTTGTAGGTGTCGTAGCTTCATGTTTATACGGTGACGTGGGCAGTAGGTTATGGTGTTGTGTTTGCCAGGTTAGTAAAAGGCCACCCATCACTAAAAGATTGGTAAGATCTCCACTTTGTCCCTTAAATCTCCATCCACCCTTCAAATCAATCCATTCTTTTATCCCAAAAAGTACCATCCATTTCCTATTTTCCATGCACCACCCTAACCCTAACCCCAACACTTCCTTCATATCATTCTATTTGTGGGTCTCACATCTACACATGCACTATATTTGTATCATCATCCTCTCTAAATTATTGTTGCTCACGTATTCAATTTAGACAAATTAAACTCGATCCCCTTCAATAGTTTCTTGTGACGTTTTAACGAACTCTTGTATGTGATGCTCACGTTATTGTCATAATTAAGTATATTATCTCATTAGGTATTAATTTTACGTTTTCAAATATTTATGTTAATGTTGATAACGACTTAAGTGATATATGATGAGTTTTTCACATTTTTGTGAATGTGTGGTTGATGAATGTTTGGAAGCTAAAAGAGTGACAATTCATAGCTTCTAGAATGTTTAATATTGTAAAATTAGCTAGACATTTATTCACCTCTTTTGTGCATCATGCATGTTTAAAGATTTGTACTGTATTTGGTTAAAAGGAAAAAGAAATTGTTTCAAAGGCACATCAAAATCACTCCAAATTCAAGATCTGTGTGGCCAAGTGGGCACCCCCTAAAATGTGCTTTTTTACCATTAAATAATTTGGTTTCCTCTTTTATGTATGCAATTATCATTAGACAATTGAATATAAGAGCATCCATTCAAACAAAAAAAAAATATATATATATATATATATAAGAGCATCGTGAGACTCAAATTGAATCTCTATATGTAATAATTGTGTTTTTTTAGTGTGTCATGTCAACAATAGGACTGGAAAAATTATGCATTGTAGGGACTCTAGATTGAGTCTCAAGTCATGATATTCTAATTATTAATATTATAGATATTTTTCATGTTTCAACTTTGAGTGGCTACTTGACATTCATTCATTAGTTATTTTGTAAAAAAAAAAAATTAAACAAAACAAAAAGGGCCTGGACCTCTGTACAGGGACTGGACCTCTTTGAAGTTTCCACACATTCATGGACTTTTCAAAATCTAGAGTCCCTTTACTGATCTCCTTGCATTTTGGACCAGCATTGTGGATGCTTTTAAGTCCTTACATATATTTGTTCCATAATGGGACCAATGATGAGCATATGGAAACTAGGGCTGAGAGATATGGTCAGTTTGATTCGGTTCATGTCAATTCTCAAACTTAGCTTTCACATAATTGTGAAAAGAGTGCAATTTATATATTAGTTGCCATTGTACAAAATTATTATTTTTGCAAGTTGTATCTATCATCCTATGTACATTGAATTAACATTACATTAATAATCACGCGGTCCTTAATTAATAAATCATATATAATGATGCGATATTTCTTCTTTTCTAGAAAAAAATGGATTGCAGAATCGTCTAACGGTTTTTACATACTTAAGTGTGATTTAGTGTTTAGTTGGTACTCGAAATTCAAATACATAAGAAAAATACCTACGTTAAATACTTATATATGGTTAGAGTTTCTTTTGTATTTGTATTTATATTTTCAGCATCTATATTTATAAAAACATAAAATTTACACGGCATTTTGCTTTTGACTATTTAAAGTTTACTCACCAATTAGTTCATACTCGAAATATACATACACAAAAAACACACAAGTTAAATACCTAAATATGTGAGAGTTTCAGTTTCTTTCGTATTTATATTTTTATTTCCAACATTTATATTTATAAGAACATGAAATTTACACGTCATTTTTCTTATGTATTTTTGCTTCAATTGTAAGAACTTTTTCTATTTCAAGTTTATTCAGTACTTAGTTCATACTCGTATTCTAATACACAAAAAACACATAAGCTAAATACCTATATATGGAGAGAGTTTCTTTCGTATTTATATTTCCAGCCTATTTATATTTATAAAAACATGAAATTATAGGTATTTTCTTATATATCTTTGCTTCAATTGTAAGATCTTTTTTCTATTTAAAGTTTAAATCTTTGTATCAAGAAAATGGGTGGAGTACGAAAATTTTGATTCCCATTTTTTCACGTTATAGAGTTTTATGCTTTTGAAAATATATCTTCATTCCTTAATAAATTTTTTAGGTTTCCAAACTTAACTAGTTTTAATCCCGTGCGTTGCACGGGTGTAAAATATTAACAATAAATTTAATTATATTTATATTAAATTGATGTACTAAAAAATACTTAGTAGTAAAATAACTTACATTGATGACTGTTGGCCTCGATTCTCCATATAGTATTATTCACATAGCTGAAAACAATAAAAAAAATTATCAAATTTCGTGGTTGGATATAACTACATGTAGAAACAAAAACCATTAGATTACAATTTTGTATGCATTAACATAACATAATATGAAGATATAAATAAGTACAACATAATTTAGACCATTAAAAATTCATAATAACATGTCTTATAAAAACTTACAGTTAAAGTCTATTTATAACCCTCAATTAGGGTTTGAAGGTGTATTTAACTTATGTATGCAATTTAATTTGTGAGATTGAAGTTTTTTAACTTACCATATTGTATTGTATTAGATATTTAGTTATTATTATTATTTTTTATTTTTTTTATTTTTCCAATTAAATTACCATATAAATAAAAGTCTAATAGAAAAGTTATTTCCATTTAAATAAGCTTATAAATTAAAAACGAAAAAACAATAAAAAAATAATTCCAGCACATTAAAATGCCTAAAGTAATGTTTCCATTGAAAAATAGTGCATAATTTGAAGATACCTAAAATAATTCATTTTCCAAATTAAAATAAAATAAAATATATTGTTTCCATTGAAAATAGTGCATAATTTGAAGATACCTAAAAATATTCGTTTTTCAAATCAAAATAAAATAGAATAATGCAATTTTTTTTATTATTTTGGGTACTTTTATAATTAAACAAAGTTTTGTGTCAAAATTAATAGAATGATGATGTGGCTCTCTAATACGCATTATAAACCTCATTTTTGGTTCAGCTTTTATAGTATGTATAGATAGGGCTCTCTATTGCTATTTGTTTACAAACAAGAATTGTCAATGGAGAAAATTTTGCATCACATTGCTGAACTACATTAAGAAGACAAAGACAAGTTAAAATAGACTTTTGAATTATGATAGTTAGGTTGACATCGTAAATCAACTTACGTACTCTAAGTTTCTATGACACTGATCAAATCGCGTGAAATTTATTATTAACTTTATATTATACGCTTCTATAGTTATAAAAATTGATAATAAAAATAACAAAAGCAATGTTCAAATTACAATTCAATCCAAATGAAAAAAATTGTTTTGCTTACATTGATGCTTCAAATGATATTTAAACTCAACAAAGTGAAATTAAAATTCATATATGTTGGTTGGAAAAACCTAATTTTGTTTACTGATCATAATTACATAATACATTATCATAAATGGCCAAGGTTTGAGAGAATGGCAATGCAAGTCAAATCAAAGAACCTATGGCTCTTGTAATGATATATTCTATCTAAGACATATTCATGAAACTAGCATTGTCTATCAAATATAGAGACACATTTAGTTAGGTCATAATAATTTTTTCTCTAGTTACGTATTTAAGAAATGAGAAAAGAAATAACAAATTGTCTACAAAACGAGAAAAAAAAATACTCCATTCGTATGTCTTAAAATGAGAACTAAAACGCTCATTTTGATGTATCTCGCAAGTGGTTCTGGAAAAAAAAAAGAATAGAATGAGAAGCAATTCACCATATGAAGATTGTGATGAATTTAAATAGAGACCCTACAAAGATATCATATGCACCAAATTTTGGTTGATCTAGCTAAGCCTATATTGTGTAGAAAGCTTTTACATAGTACATATATAACAGAAACCCTACAATAATTAGGGTACGAAGAACAGCTCATGCAGCAACTGCATGTGTGATTGGTGCTTCAAATCTGATGTGACCTTTGATCAAGAAATTGGTTTCATCTATCTCCTATATTTGGCAAAACATTTGCAGCTCAAACTTCTCATATTTCAGTTATGTCCTCCCTATACCTAATTACCAAACTATATGGTCCTAAATATCATCCTAAATTAACCGCCCATTTATTGCTTCATGATATTGGTTTTAAAGTTAAAGTGATATAATAAAAGCTTGTTAGGTAACAATAATATTGTCTCCTTAACGGAGATGTCACGTAAATAAAACTTAAAAGATAATTGCATTCTATTTTGTTTGGTAACATCATAATGTATGAAATGATGATTTAAATGTGACAAAACTATTGCAGAGCATCTTTGAGGTGTTATTTATGCAAGAGCTCAATGTCTCTTGTGAAATTTTTGCATCCTTTAAGGATAATAAATAACATGCAAATTACTATTTTGTCCTTATAATATGCATATTATATAGACCTAATTCTTTCATAAAGTCTATTGATTCAATTATGCTATATTGATCTTTAAAATGATAGATATTTTGTTTCTACGGATGAAGTTGATATGATTTTTCAGTGAGATCGACCAATCCGTTATGTTATAATAGTTTAAATTACTTAAACAATTAATGAATATACTAATTTTAATTTATTATGATCAACATTATAATAGCTTAAAACTTCAGTCCCACTATTTGTGAAATGAAAATAAGTTGGTCGATCGAATGTACATGAAAGAGAACGTCCGAGAAGTTAATTGAGTAGGTGTAAATGGAGGGAAAGGAAAAAGCATAATATTAAATAAAATCAGTCAAAAACAATGTGGAATTAGTCAACTAAAATGGGTAGAAGATTCTATATATTACATGTGATCCAAAATGATTTGCAGGTCCCAAGTGTTTCATGTACAGTCAAGATTCAGTGAAAGGTTGGCCATCAATAATGGTGGTAAGAGATGGAGCCTCTGTGTTATTCTCTTGCCACGTTCATTTTATGAATATTCTAATTTTTGCCAAAGAAAATGATTTATATATATATATATATATTTTGTGCTTTTCAAGGTTGAATGTTCTACGGTCCAATCATGGTCAATAAAACAGCATATTCTTTTCTTAAATATTGTTTTTATTTTTTATCATGTATTCTTAAATAGAGAGTGAATTTCATGCTTTAATAAATAGTTATATAAAGGAGGAGACGTGACATTTCTAGTCTTAAATTCCATGGATGTAGACTTTTAAAGATCGAAGCAAGTAAGCACTAAAATTCTAAAAATACCATTACTCATAAATATCTTAAATGAATGTTCATTTTTAAAGTCTCGTTTACAAGTTTAGATACGAAAAGAGAAACATAAAAGATTACAAAGTATTGAAGAAATAGTATCGGAATAACACATTTTGTTATTTCGAGTAAATCTTAACTTCTTTATCTCAAATTATATTGTAAACATAACGGATGTGCTTTAATTACCGATATATATGTCCTATAAAACCATACTCTTTTAACTAGTATCAAAGTCGTTATAAGAATGTTGATGAATTGATTATATGAGAAGTATATAATTGAACCCGACATGAATATCCGTTAAAGCCATCCTGCAATCTGCCCTGCTAAAGCCTATCCCGAGATGAGGCTGACATATCACCCTCTACGCATAATTAATGAAAATTTGAGGAGGAAGCAACATAGTAGGTTCTGGTTCCTCTCCAACTTCGAACTTGACTATGTTGTCACCATGAACAGAAGATCCTATCTACCAAAGAAAATGTAAACCTGACAGAGACAACCACATACATATATATAATTATATCATACATGCATGTGTGTTTGTGCTTCAAATTTCATTATCAGTGGCCGCTTGACCGACTTGCACGCATGGGTCGAGCTAGACTGGAAGTAATTTTTAAGGTCAAATGAAATATTGTCTAATCTAATCTGATTAATAAAATGATAAAATCGAATCGATTTGGATTAAAGTGAGATTGAATTTCATGAACCATGTGTTCAGATTCAAATTATCAACGTCTGATCCGCACGCTCGTTGTTTCATAGCTCGTTCAAATTATGGGTCCATAAAAAAGTAATTAAATATTATAACTTTACAAATTTACCCTTATTATGTTTTGAAGTTATTCATTCAGGCCATCTTCCTCATCGACCAACCATCAAAACACGTTTCTGGTGCAAGTTTAAATAGGTAGTCCATATGTTCTGAATTCGTATATATTGCAACTAATCACTAACTAAACGTCACAATTACAATATTATTAGTAACTAACAGAAATCATTCTACAAAATTCCTTTAACGAAATGTCAATTATGACTGATATTGACCAAAATGTTAATACTAATATCATGAAATAAGCAATGACCATCAACACCAGTATCTCTCTAACATCAACATTGAGTTGGTTGGCTGTGACATCACTGCAATTCTGCGAATTTGCAGCTATCATCTTTTTTGGTGAGAAAATGAGGTCCATATAGAAGATTTCTATACGTAAATCCAACCAAAATTCTTCCTTGTGGCCTCCATTTTTCTAACATATATATTTGCTGATAATATTTGGTACAACCATGGACTCATTTTGAGGTTAACACCTTCTTCTCTGATAACTGATTGATGTCACACACCCACCAAACTCTTTTTCAACATCATAATCTCATAAATAAGTAAATAAATACAAATGAAGCTTCTGGTTTTGTTTTTAACTAAGATTTGGAACTTGTCACCTTCAGATTCTAAAACATCATCATATTATCAATTTGCAAATCATGCGCAAGAATCATAACGTCTTTTATAGGTGAAACATGGCAGGTTCGGACATGACAGCCCGTCAAATCTATGCGCTGCAAGATGGGGCTATAAAAGCCTTAATCGGCATCACCTCAGCGTGAAGCTTTGGTGTCTGGGCTTGACAACGTATCAGTGTAGTTGAGATCTATCGTATGGATAGAGGTTGTGACAAATACAGCTATGGAATCACGTGAAAGACTGGTATTGCAAAGAATCAATAATGTATGAACTTTAGGTGAACAAGTCAGTTGATAATGAAGTACCTGGTAGTGATTGTAGAGCAGACCAGAACAAAATCTCCAGAGTGATATACATGTGGTGGTCCTGGACTAGTGCATTGTTGACAGAGAGAGGGAGAGAGTACAGCATTCGTACAAAAGTGTCAACAAATCAAGAAACGTCTTGTCCCCAAGAGAATATTCATATTAGCCTCGAATAAACTCCTACTTCCCGAAAGCTGATGCAGATTATGGTAAAATCAGTAGCCAAAGTAGTAGTTTGCCAACAAATCCTGCACTTGCACAACTTTATCAGAAAATGTCGCATTGTCTGCACAGAAATAGTAGATAAACAGGGTTCAGGATCAATCTGAACCTTTTTTCAGTTCAACATAATAGATAGAAACAACTCTAATATTTCATTTTGTTTCGTAAACGTATTAGACAAGTCCAGCTTTAAAAAAGCATCAAGAGAAGACAAACAATTAGGCTCCCCACATTATGGAATTTTCACATCCACGAGATCTGGAAACAGTGAAATACATTGAATGAATTGACATTCGATAATGTTATGTACTGATTTTAATCACATTCGAAAACAACAGAATAGTTAAAGCTCACTGTAACATAAACTTTCAGTGATAGGCAGCTAGGTAGGGGCGTCTCAGTTGTTCATAGTACTAGTCATGAGTTGTGAAATAAGCAGAGTCAGTCTCCAACATCTCCAGACTGACATAACATTTCTGTCGAACCAAAGCAATCACGAACCAAACAGAGTTTCCGAAAATCTAATAACATACGTGTATGGAAGGAACACCATACCTAGAATTGAATATGTGGTGAGAAATGCAGCATCGGATACTTCTTAGCTCCTCTGGCATATGAAATCATCCAAAATGCTACACTAAATAAGGTACCAACAACTGAACAAAGTGCCTAAGCATGAATGGTTAATTTGCAACTTCATAATCCTCACAAAGAGGTAGAAAAAAGCAAGTTTACAACTTCTAACCTGCTACCAATTAACCTTCACTATGACCAGAAAGGAACTTTTTGCTGAATAGTGTTTTGTTTGCCAGCCAAATTCAATAAATCCCAACTAATATTTGAGTTCGATACATGAACTTTAGGTTATAATCATGAAACTGATATTAGCGAAGGGTTGTTATGTTTACTGAAGTTCTCCATGCAAGTTATGGCTCCTCGTATTTTAAGTTTTGTAGGATGCATCAACCCTCATGCATAGATCAGTTGATATTCCGAACAATGTAGCTTGTAAAAGTAAAGGGGAAGGAGAAGATAGAATAGAGTGGATGGAAAAAATATCTCTTATTTACTATCTTTAATTTACTATTTGTGAGTTCTGTTTATTCTAGGATAGGAGCTCAATAAATTTTGTTAAAGATTGCATTCTTCCTCCAACTAGCTTCTCTCACTTCCATAAACATAACAAGCCTTCACTAATACATATAATCACATTGATGACTAAAAAAAGGGCTAGAACTAAGCAGACGACCATACTATAGAAAGTAAACCACAAAGATTTAATCAAGTGGTTTCAGTTGAGAAGAAAGTTCTAAACAACCATTCAGTGAAAGAAAAACTCTAAATGTCTGTACAATTTACCAAATGCTAAAGCATTATTTGTAAACAATGTAAACTATAGCAAAACAACAGCAGTCGTGAACTATACCGTTGTAAGTTCGCAACCACTAATACTATAATGCCCCTTGCTTGTCATTTTCTTTGACTTCTTCCATTTGTAAATCTTTTTTGTTCTGGTGAGCCACATCATAAGTTGCGTGAAGACCAATTAATAGATAGTATATTAGCATAACTGCACTGCAAATAAAGAATCTCAAGAATGCAGCAACCCCAAGTGATCCTAAGAGAAACAGATTCATCCCAATTGACAATGCCGGTAGCCATGGAATGAGTGGAACTCCCCAAACTTTTGGAACTCGCTGCTTAGGTAGAAATGCCATCCCCAAAGTCCCCAAAAGCCAGAGAAGACCCGTCATAGCATACCCAATCCATCCCCGCACATTTGCATTCCAAAGTGCTGCAACTCCAATTGAAGAACCGATAATAACAAATAGACACGCCAAAAACTTAGCCATATCATTCTTTTCAGTAACACCCTTCACATAGTACCGCCTCACGAGCAGTGCAACAGCCATGAGCATGAAAATGAATAGAGTACTAAACGAGAAAACACTAGACAAGACATCTAAGCTAGAGAAAAATGCTATAATGGCACTGAGTATGGTTACCAATAGAGTAGCATATATGGGGGTTCCTGTTTTGGGGTGAACCAAAGCAAACCATGGTGGAATCATATGAGCTCTAGCAATCTGAGTCGTGTATCGAGCTTGTCCAAGAGACCCGACCAACAAGCTAGTACTCATTCCTTTGATTGCACATATGCTCACCAAGTACCTTGCCCAATTCATCCCAATATGTCCAAATGCAACAGAATAGGCTGCATTGGTGTCAATCTCAGTGTATTTCTGCATCATGGTCAGAGCCAAAGCCATCAAGCAATATATAACAGTGATCATAGACATCGAACCGATCAAACCCAACGGAATGTCCCTCGAGGGCCTCTTGGTCTCCTCAGCCATGGTTGCAACCATGTCAAAACCAGTATAAGACCAGTACACAACAGCTGCTGCCTGAAAGACACCACCAGCTCCATTTGGAAAAAATGGGGACAAATTTGAAGCCTTGCCATGAATAAACCCAACAACAATGATAAACACTATAACCAGAAAGGTCACAATGGAGCTGACCCAGTTCAAAAAAGATGTGTTTTTTGTACCAGTCATGGCCACACCATTAGCAACCAGAAGCACCACAACAGCAACAGGGTCCAACAAATCAAACCCATGAGCAAACGAACTGACCCGAATCCGGAGAAAATCGGAGTTGCTGCTCCTGATCATGCTGGCCAGGTACGACGACCAGGACCGCCCCAGCCCTGCGGCGCCGACGATGGCCTCCAGCAGAATGTTAGCCGCCGCAATAAAAGCAACAAAATCACCCAATTCGACCCGAAGAAACGAGAAGGACCCGCCGGCGACGGGGATTTCGACGGCGAATTCAGTGTAGCAGAAGACAGAGAGCAGGGCGGAAAAGCCGGAGGCGGCGTAGGCGAGGACGATGGAGGGTCCGGCGTGGTCGTGCGCTTCCTGGCCGGTGATGACGAAAATGCCCGACCCGACAACGGACCCGAAGCTGAGCCAGATCAGGTCCCACCATGTGAGGCACTTCTTTAGTGGATTCTCGCTGGCCTCACTTCTGAGCTCGGCGGCGTCGGTGGAGCGGTCGGTGAAGCGGTCCTTGAGGCGTGAAGAAGTTTGCGACAGTGCGGTGGTATAGGAAGAGAGGTCCTTGAAAGATTCCTCCGGGAAAAAATCTTGCTTGCTGCACCGCCAGTAGCTTCTTGAGGTGGTTTCGTCCATGGCGGTTCAGTTACAGAAGTAGTGACCGTGACGGAGAAGATGGGTCAGATTAGGATCGAAAACCCAATAGAAATATGGATTTTTGGGTCGTTGGAGATTTGTAGCGAAAGTGGGTTGATTTGTGTGCTAGTGATGTTGGATTGGAGACGCCTGTAACACGACCAATGGAGAAGACCTCGGTTTCATTGTCCGACGAAGACACGTAATTTATTAATTTTTAGATTAACGAAATTAAAACGTTAAAGTCATTTATTTGGGCAGAATCCAAGGAGAAGACCATATCTTTTTAATTATTAATTCGTATGATCGTATCATCCCAAGTAATTTGTAACAGTTGACCGAAATTTGTTCGTTAAAAATCAACTCTCTTCTTCAGGGTCTGCAAACTCAGCAAAAAGAAGAGAGAGAGAGAGAGAGAATTTGAAGAGTGAGAAAAATGTTTTTTTTTTTAAATGTTAAATATGAGACAATAAAAAAGAGAAATAAAATATTTTAAACTAAATAATTCCTTCTTTATTCATCACTATTGACTGTTGACTCCAGCCAATTGTGTATACTAGAAGACATTTATTTCCTAAGATCCTTTGAATTGTAATTAATTTTCTCAAGTTTTTTTGTTTTGAAGGAATTTCTCAAGTTTTAAGTAATAAGTTTTTTGTTTTGTTTGTGTTGCCGTGGTTGTGACATCATCAATACGAGTTTTCTTTCATAAAACCCTCAGGTAGAGCCCGAGAAGAAGGTCTGCCAATTAGGCATAACACTTGATGTTTTGCACTTTGAGGAGTGTCCATCAAGTAATTCTCGAATCATATATTGACTTGTTTAATTGTCTATTCTTGAGTGACTCGAGATGATTTAGACGATTCAGAAATTACATTGGACGAGGTAACTCAGGGTGGTATTAAGTTAGTTACGTGGTAGATGTATCGCAAAGTGGAGGTCATGCTCCCCACAAACACAATGTCCTTACCACGATTGTGGCGACATCTACTTCCACATCAAGGTTAAAGTTTTTGCAAGTGTGACCTTGGACTCACGACCATGGGCCATTTTCTTTATGTTTTAAGTTTAACTTATCGTTGACATGTTTTTAAGTTATAGTAATTATTTTTAAATTTATGCTAAGTTTAATTTCCTTTGAGCAAAAGTGCGAAATTCAACTTAAGTCTCACAACTTGTTAGAGATCAATAAGACTTGCTATATTATCGTGTCATTAGAGATTTAATACAAGAGGTTACAAGTTTAATTAAGCCTAACATGAATGATGATACTGAAATCGTCTAAATTTATAAATTTGTATTCAAATGAGCTTTGAATTCATACTTACATAATTTTATTGTATATTAATTCCAGGTAATACTTAGGTGTCATTAAGAGACTAATTTTTTTTTTTTTAAAAAAGAGTAAAACTAGAGTTAAATTTTGGGATAACTTAAAAAAAAATACCTTAAACTATATGTCTTCTTCATTTAGATACCCTGAATGATTTTTTTTTTCTGATAAAGCCTGAATTATTTTTCAAATCAACCAACTCTCCCTACTTTCAAAATTTCGAACTGTCAATGACACTGTTAGGTTTAATTGTGAAAAGACAGAACTACCCTTCTATAAATATATAGTCATTCAACAGCCGAATCTTCTTCTTCGAGCTGTCGGTGACGCCGCCTCCTTCGAACCACCAGCACCGTGGCCGCCTCCACTTCACCGGTCTCTCCGTTTCCACCTCCACGACACGGTCACTTCTTTCAAATATTAGATCATCGTCTGTTCAAATCAAGTGGTTTTCTTCCGGCCAAATTAAATTGTCTGCAACAATTGTTCGTCGTCGGTATCATCTCTGACATCTATCTCCGGTCAAATCTACTTCAGATATGAAAATATGAAAGTTTGATGGAGTCGAATCTGTGAAGATTTGAAAGCTTGATGGGTTTGGTTGGTGAAGGAATTAGAGGGGGCTCTGGATTAGTGCTGGATTTTGATTTTTTCTTTCATTTTGTTTCCAAATTTGTAATCTTGGATTAGATTTTTCGGAGCTTAATTTATAGATCATGAATATTTTATGCTATAAATTGGATTTTTTTTATATATAACTACATTATGTTCATTTTCTTCTAGTTCGTGTTTATAGATTTAGTTTTGACAAGAACCTATATTCTCAACAAAAAAACCTAAAATTTTAATTTTTGTCTTACAATCTCTGCAAAAAGAAGGAAAATGTTCTAAAATGGTCCTTTTAAATAGTATCTATTTTGTTCTAAATTGGTCAAAATTTAATTTTTGTTTTAATTTGGAATAAAAACAATTTTGGTATCAAATTTTAGTCTAAATACACGTTTGATATCTAATTTTTTATTGTATCAGAGTTAGTACTTAAACTTTTATTTTGTATTCAATTAAGTGTCTACCATTAAATTTTTTATTAATTTAATGACGTGACAGTTATTTTTTTTCCGACTATCAAATAATATAAGACATGAATTTTTCGACGACCGAAAATTTCAAAACATGATTTTTCTGACAAAAATAAAATAAAATTGAATTTGACAGCTTGAAAGCTGAAAAGTGAGGAGGAAAATCACCTATTGACATCAACAAAAATAGCAAAAGGATGAACTCTTACACTCTCATGCTTTGAAGTTACATGAACAGAAAGAAAAAGAAAAAAAGAGAGCTTTGATACATGATTTTATCTGGTTCAAAAATACTAAATCA
>JAYMTE010001411.1:0-13443 GCA_036897545.1 Pelargonium fulgidum
TCCGACAATTTAATTTGTAAGTATAAATATCTCATTTGGTATGTAGGAGAAGGGGATCCAACAATTGACAAGGGATCCAACAATTGACCTCTAGACTTTCTCCAACTATTTATCTGCTCTCTAAGATACTCCCTAGTGATATTTAGTTCAAATCTTTCAGAGTAGATTTTTACTCTCACGTCTAAAGTAAATTTTTTATTTTTCGCCAATGGTGTGCTACCCTTGCTTGCACATGCTCCAAAAATCAAGGAGCAAGAACCCAAGCCCCAACTCCGTCGCCAAAACTTCATACTTAATAACATTTCCAAGACAACTATGTTAACACTTGGACAATGCAACAAACTTTAATTTTGTCAACTTGATGTGAGTACAAATTATCTGTTACATTGTATTTACGGTGTACAATTAATTTGTTGTAATGAAAACTAAAAATGGACCTAAAAAAATCATTGGCATTAGAAATGTTCAATTTTGTTAAACCCCTATTCAAATAATTTGAATCACATTCAAAGGAGTGGTGTTTAAACTTTCATTTTACTAATGATTCAAGAAAGTACATCATGAGTAACTTATAGTAGGTATCACACTAAAATACACTCTTCAGACATCTAAAACAAATCCAATGCACCGAAATTTGATTTGTGCACAAATAAAGTATCTAAGTTATCTCATTTCTCTAAAACTAATATATTTTCTGTTCTTTTAAAATAAGCATAGTAGTGTTGTATAATGGATATATAGGGAAGCAACCACATCTGACTGTGACTTCCCAATAAATTAAACGACCAAATCACCATTTTACCCTCCTAAATGATTGACCAAAATTCCTTATACACCACGTTGCGTTGAATATGTAGTCAAATTGGGTATACCGTTGGCGTCTACGAGGGGCAGTTCCGTAGTTTTCAACGTAAAATAAAAGTTGGTTAAGCCGAAACCAAAACAGACAGTCAAAGCTTGAAGATGATGAATACGACAGAGGATGATTCCGATTTCCGTGTCGTATCCCACATTCTCTCTAACCGATCAAATCACACATACTATATATACATTATTTGGACCATTTCGCTTTTATTTATCAATATCTCCACACAATTTTCTCGTTTAAAAAAAACTAGATTATCTTAATTTCAGGAAGGGACCAGGCAGTTTCACGATCCATTTTGTTTAAAGATTTTGTTGTTTGTCTTTAATTGAAGGAACAGTAATGGCGGCTGGGGGGTCTTGGGGGGGGTGAGTTGGAATATGGAAGAGTCGTTGCGGTATGTTGAGCTAACTGGAATATAATAAAGGGTTGGTTTTGGAGTTTGGTTTCTGGTTTTTTGGAGTGGTTGAAGAGAAACGCAATGATTAACAAGGGGATTTCTGGAGAGCTTACCATCCATTTTTGTTCAGGTATAGATTGCTTCTGTTTGTTTTGCTTGATCAATTCAGGTTTTTTTTTTTTTTTTTTTTTTTTGGTTTCTTGTGGATTGTGTAAAGGGGTATATGTGATGAGTGAATTGAAGTATTGTGCATTTATGCTTTCTTGTAGAAGATAATATTCCAGGCGTTGCTATGAAAGAGAACCCAATTGCAAGAGATCATTTAAAATTCTGTAGAGGCTTGCGCAAAGCCAAGGTCTGTGCTTTTTAGTACTTTTATTGGTTGCATGCTAGGTGTTTGATTTAAGTTCTCAATGAATTTTGGGCTCTTTTGTAAATATAATTTGTGTTTTCAGATTGTCCCCAAGGGCTTGATATCACAGGGAGATTCAGTTCCTAAGGTGATGAAGAGGGTGGCGGAACAATTCGAAGACCTGGAAATAGACATCAGGTAAGCTCAAGGCTTTGGAGTTTATTTAGTTTTTGTGTGCCTTTGGAGATCTCTATGTAATTGTGTAGAGAAATATGTTTTCAGGAATTGGCTTTCACTGGCTAGACACTGTTGCAATAGGTCACCAGCAGGTACTATTGTTCTGGCTGTTCACAAAGGGAAGGTGATCTTTAAAAGGCGTTCAATTTGGAGACAACGAGGTTTGGATCATAATCATGTGAAGTAGCTGTTTGCATTGTTGTTACGTGATTCTAAATTCTCTCAGCTTCATATTTCAGGCTTCAAGTTAGAGCAGAGGCCTCAGATTTATTTTTGTGAAATTGCTAAATTCGGAAACTCCAAAAAGGCATCTAGAAATGATAGCAGGAAATCAGATGATAACTCCAGTCTACACAGTGACAAAAAGGAGAAACCACTTGTACGCTCAATATCTGTTCTACGAAGAGAGCTTCCGGATTTAACTCTTGGTTGGCCCCTGCTAAAAACCACTACTACGAGCCAGGAAACTCTTAGGAAACCCAAAGATACAGATGCAGATGTGTCTGTGGTTCAATGGGTGATGAGCCTACCTCGTCGATCGAATTTGACATGTCAACAAAATTTGGCTGATTTTAACACTTCTTTTGGTACTGAAATTGGCAATTCATTTGCTGAGAAGCAAGAGATTGAAGGAAGTAGGCACCCTGTCATACAAAATTCTACAGAAGAATCAGTAGCTCCAAGTTGGAATTTGAATGATGAGAGTTGTAGCCTTGTTGATGAAGATTCTTTGAATTCAGTTTCAACTGTTCTTGAAGAAGTACCACAATCAGCTCAAGGTTGCCCTCAATTTGGGGTACCAGCTTCACAAACACTGGATTCTATGAAAGACTCTTTTAGTGAATGTAAAGATGAAGCTCCCTCGAGTTCAGTTTCCACTCTTTCTGACGAATTGCCACAATCTGCAAAAGGCTGGCCTCTACTTCGGTTAGGAGCTTCAAAAACTCTGGACTTTACTGAAGAATCTGAAACTCAGCAATCCCTAAGAGATCTCACCTGTAATGTTTCAGAGGATTCTCCTGATAGAAATATCAGTTGCCCTTGGATTAGGAGCACGCCACCAAGAAAACTATCCACCACACTAGAGCTTCTCCTTGAAAGGTCATCTGCCTGCCGGTGGTTTAGCTACGAGGAGTTGAAGAGAGCAACTTCTAAATTCATCCCAGGTTTGCTATTTTTTTCTTGCACATAGAACAATGTTTGTTGTTTTAAGCATGAGATTCTTTGTTTTGTTTTTTAAATTTAGTTCCCTCTCTAAATATTTGTTTTCTCCAACAGCAAACCTGATCGGAGAAGGAGGATGTAGCAATGTCTACAAAGGGGTTCTTCCAAATGGCAAACTAGTTGCAGTGAAGATGTTAAAATCATACAAGGAAGCTTGGAATGACTTCTCCTTGGAAATCAGTATTCTTTCTTCCTCGACTCATAAACACATCACGCCTCTTATCGGTGTGTGCATTGAAGATAACTATCTTATATCAGTTTATAAATACTTTCATAAAGGAAGTTTAGAAGAGAACCTGCATGGTAATTTTCGTTCACTTTCTATTATCATAATTGTTATTCATTTGTATATAGAAGTTAATTTGGCTTATGATATATGTGACTGTTGTGCGTCAAGCAGGTGAGAAAACTATGTTGACATGGGATGCAAGGTTCAACGTGGCTGTTAAAGTTGCTGAGGCTTTAAATTACCTGCATAATGAATGTCCCCGTCCAATTATCCATAGAGATGTGAAGTCTGCAAACATTCTTCTCTCCAATAAGTTTCAACCTCAGGTATTACTCCTAAAAATTTATTGCATTGTGAGAGTGACTTTATGGTATTAGCTCGAATGATTAACTTAGGCTAATATTTAGATTTTAGAGAGAATTGACATTTTTCAAAGTCCTGGTCCTCCTGGATAAGTCCGTGTCTGGCCAGGCAGTGCAAATTTGCAGCAAGTAAAGAACAACATAAAATTCTCGAGTAAACATGATCCAGAAAAGTATTCAGAAGTCTGTTGTAGAAGCTATCAGTTCATCAAGAAGTTTTGTTTTCAAATCCATTGTGCTGACGCTTGTTCTAATTTTTATACTGCAGTTATCTGATTTCGGGCTTGCTATATGGGGACCCACGGATTCAGCCTATTTGATAGACAATGATGTGGCGGGTACATTTGGATATATTGCTCCAGAATACTTCATGCATGGAAGAGTCAGTGATAAAATTGATGCGTACTCATATGGTGTGGTCCTTCTTGAGCTATTATCAGGAAAGAGGCCAATTGTTCCAAAGGCTCCAAATGGACAAGAGAGCTTAGTCAAGTGGGTATGAACTTTATCTTTACATATAATCTTCAAGATCACTCTATGCAAGTTCTGCCTCCTATGAATGAACTTCCATACTGTCCTAGATGCATAACCATGTTTATTTTATATTCAGGCAAAACCATTACTAGAGACCAGTGATTTGAAAGAATTAATGGATACAAAATTGGACGGGGACTTTGATGTTGTTCAAGTTCAAAGGATGGTTCTGGCAGCAGAACTCTGCATTAATCAGTCAGCTCGATTTCGTCCAAGCATGAGCCAGGTACTATAATTTAACTCTATAATTAGTCATATTTAAGATCTAATCCAAATTCTATTGAAATGAGGATATTGTAGTATGGCACTATCTGTCATTGGGAGTCTCAGCAATGAGTATAAGACACAAGTATTTAGAATAATACTTTAACCAAACCTTCAGTTCATGCCTGTCTTTAGCTAGCAATTCTAAAGTTAGAATATCTTTGCTTAGACAAGAGAACCAAATTTCTTGTTTGCCATCATCAGAGCCATTTTATCGTGCAAGTTTTCTTAGTTCAGTAATGAATCCCAGACCATATAATCTCATCATCTTAAGAAGAAGTTTTCCAAAGTGCAAATTCTTTTGCTTCTCAAAATCAAACCAACGTGCAGGAAATGTGATTTTAGTAAACAAATGATTAACGAGTGCATGGTTGTGGAATCTATGGTTGAAAGTTTGAATGAAGGAGAAAGCAGAACTCATTTATGTTGTCAGTACTGGAACAAAGTCTAACATTTGTTTCATTGTCTTATATTTATCTAGATACTAAAGCTGCTTGGAGGGGAGGTAGATGCCATAGACATGAGTAATGAATTGGAAGGATCAGATAACCAGGAAGATAATGACCTCTTCTCGGAAATTGAGTGTCAACCACATCTTAGTGTTGCATTGCTAAACTCTGATGATGATAGCAGCACTTGTCCTACCAGTGCTGGTATATCATCACCAAGGGTCGGGAAAAAGAAGCGCTACCGATTGAAAGACTACTTGAAAGAACCACACTGATCAACAAGTTTTGAACCTAACCCTTCTTGCAATGAGAGATCCTACACTGTCCAGGCTTGAAGATTAAACTAACATTATAGAGAAATTGTTTTATTGCTACCATTATAGGTGTAAATACTGGTACAAATAATGAAATAGGAGACTGAAAAATACTGTTCATTCTATCTTATTAATAAAGAAAGCTCAGATTTGCTATATTTTGGCATATTGCATCTCCTAAATTTAATGTGTATTCAGTTTGGTCAAGACCATTAATCATTGAAAAATCATCCATTAGAAGAACACCCTACAAACCAATCTGCTTGAATCTGAATTGAGATTTCTTAATAATCATTATAATGTACATCCATTCTGAACAACAATCAATCTAGCTTTTATGTAATCCAATTGGCATGGCAGCAAAAAGGTACCAAAGCCAGGAACATTACAAATTGCTGTCAAAATTTCTTTTGTTATACCACCACTCACTGAAACTGTACAAATTGCGAAGAAATATATAGAGATAAAAGAATATTAGAATGGAACTGTATAGGGCAAAGCATATATGTCAGCCTCAGGAAGGTTCTGAGCTCGCGGCCACAATGTGACACTTCCACTACTTAACACGTTATTGTCAGTTCTACATCTTTTGGAGCTGTTTCCACCTGCGCTCTTCGTCTCAAACAACCATTGATCATCACAATTATTCTGTTCGACGGATAGAGCAAGTGGAACCAATTCGTCAAACAAACTGTATAGTTTTGCCTTGCGCTTCTCATCTTTATGAGGTTTGATTCCAACGGCAGATTCAGCTTGAGAATGTTTTTTGTCCTTCCCAGATGTTGAAAGGAGCTTTTCTTCACCTGAAGTAACTTTCTTGAGACCGGTATCAGTCATCACAGTATTGAAGCACTGTTCCTGATCAGGTACCTTCTGTTGGGCAACAGGGTAAATCCTTCCAGATGTTGAGCACAGCTGGTCCTTGTTAGATGATACATCAGATTCTCTGTATTTTTGCAAGGGCAACCGAATCCGAAGGATGTTCCCTGATGTAATAGCAACAAAATGGAGTTAAGCACAAGCACTCAAAATAAGAACTCACTCACATTAGCTGTTATTAGAATGGACACAAACTAACCATGAGTCTGGGTTGAACTGGATGGTGAGCTGTGCCTCTTTCTCTTGTTACTGCTCCGGGTGCTATCAGACAAGTAGCAAGGGGTCTGCGAACTGACGGGCAGCTCATGTTCTTCGGTCAGACCACTCTTTTCGAGTTGTTCAGCTTCATCCTCCTTTTCCTTTCTAAGGTAGGGATCTTCCTTATATTTGTCTCCCTGAAGAGACATGTTGACCCGGCTGATATTGGCATCATCAATCTTAGTCCGTTTCTCCTTCTTACTTTTCTTGTCTTTCCTTTTCTCCTTCTTTTCTCTCTTCTTCTCATTGCTCCTATCTGTCTTTGCTTTATCCCTTCCCTTTTGGATCTTTAGAACCAGAATTAACAAATTCAATAGAGGGCCACAAATTTACCAAAGAATGACCATGCTAATCAAACACAAGTGCTAGCTGAAGCCCAGTTTAGTTCGTTTGGATAAGTACACACTCAACAGAATCAGTTTTCAAAGAAAGTCTGGACAATTTTAATGATATAGATTAGTTATAAGATATTTAGTCATCTCTTCTCAAAATAAGCTCAGCATTTCAAGATAAAACCTGAATTTAAGTAAGCTGGTGATCTTAGGCTTCCACAATGGATAAGGACCTCAAAATTAAGAGAGATTTTTAAAACTTCTAAGCTATACTTTTTTTTTATAAAAAAAGAAGAAAGAATGAAAGCTATAGAACTATAAATAAGCCTGGGTATAAGTGCATCTAAAAAGCATCTAAAAGGTGACTTGAGGTAACTACAATCAACTTATAAGTGCATCTAAAAGGCCAATTCATAAGGCGGTCAATAAAACCAAAGAAGAGGAAATTAGAAAAGCTCCCAAATCAAATCAGTATCCAGCAGATCGATCTGAAAGAGGGTGTTGTTTGGTCAGTAAAATCTATTTCACATTTACAAGGGTCACTCATCTAGACAAATTCTAGAGGTGGCTAAGTTTCTCAAAATCAATTTAGCCCCAGTTAGTCATTACCAATCCCTAACTTACACAACACATCGACCTATCCACAGGTTATCAATGGTCGATTACAGATCCTTATATACATACACTACCAGTATACAACAAATGTATATGTTCAAGCTACATAACTACACAAAACAGCATTCTGGGCAATCAACTCAACAGTGACAACATATGCAGTTGAGCATCATCAAACGGAAAAGACCAGATTTGCTCAACAAACCTTAATCGATTCGATCAAGGCCTCGCCGGGAACTCCGTTTCTCACGTACCCCGGCGGCGGAAAAGGAAAGCATCGAGACATCTCCGATCACAGAACAAATTCCTAAATACTAGATCCTCTTGAGCACCAAAACCTCTCTAAAACAATCTCAAATTACCAGCCGCGTAACGAGATCGGTCACGAAGAAAGATCGCAGAAAACCCTAGAGAAAATATTTTCTCTCCTCTTTCTTGGCGGCCAAACGAGAAGCCTTCAGATCTAGATTTTCTAATCTCGTGACTTGGAAGCCTTTTTATAGGCGAAACCCACCGACCTAGAGTCGGACTCTTTACGCGTTGTTTTTATTCCGAAAAAGCCCTTCCTTGTTATTTCACTTTCCTATTCTCACATTCTTAGATCCGTAGCTTTTTTTTTCATTGCTCGGGGCTTTCTCGGGTTTTCCTATTATATAGTATCAACAATGGATCTGAGAAATCAAGTGGTTAATATGGTGACACGTCACGAAGGACCACCCTGGAATGCTTACACCTGATTTGTTCCCTCACTTTCCTATTTTGGTTCCGTAAGCTACAAGCTCAGATATGTGGGTGTAGTGAACGAAGCGTGGATAGTGCCTAAACCCTATTTAACTCTAACCCCGTAACCAAACAGAGGCTCTAGCGAGAAAAAAGAAATTTGCAGTACCGTTCTAGAGACTAGAGAGTGAATCATTTTCGGTGGCACGATGAGAAGGACCAGTGCTTTCACCGTTCTCGGCCGCGCAATTGACGGCGCCGCCGCGACCTCCGCCGGAACTCAAAATCGACTCCTTCAAGCTGCACTCTTCAGTTCCTGCTCCGGTGGCAAGCAACGCTGGTTCTCGAACAGCTTCGGCGATCGCGGTGGTCTATCAGCTCCCTCCGTCACTCGCGGTGTCGCGGGAACCATGTTCTTCTCCGCCGCCGCAACATCTCTGGCTCAGGAGGCCCAGCGCTCCGAGAAGTTTCTCCCAAAGGAGGTCGTTCTCTATCAGTACGAAGCTTGCCCCTTCTGCAACAAGGTTAAAGGTATAATCGGTTGTGACCACATGTTTGATTTTTATTGATATTTGAAAAGTTTCTGCTTCTAGAATGAGTCTTGAAGGTTTGTTTTTTTTTGGTAGATAACCTCATGTATATGAAGATTTTTTTTTTGATGTAATCTTGTATATGAAGATTTAATTTCAAGTATTACATTTATGACATTAGTGCTGTGTTTGTTTGAGTAGAAGATGAACCGTTCAATATGTCACCAATTTTTTGTATTCAAATGATCCTCCAACTATGCATGTGTATTGCATTTGACTTCTCAGCTATTTTGTAAATCACCATTTTTCTTATGCCATTTTTTTTTCTAGTTTCTAATGATCTAGTGTCCCAAAATCTGAACACGAATCAATAAAAATGCTCTTGGGCATGGCTCATCAGATTTGGTATTGCAAGGATTAATAGTGATTTGACAAAATAGTTGAGAGATGGAGTAGGACAGGTATAAATTTAAACCTTTTTGTTTACTACAAAACATATTGTAAAAAAGATGACAGCCCAGTTGGAATCCAAACTGAGTATTTATTGTGTATGAAGCTTTTTTAAAATTAAATAAATAAAGCTCTGTTTTCATTTTTTGGTGGAACTTATAATGGTCAAAGTTGAAAATGGAGATTATTCCTGCAGAAGTTAAGGGTTGTTTCAGGAAAGTCTTTAGTACACTACTGAGTTGATGTCTTGCATAGTATAAGTTTCCCTTTCATGTTTGTTCAATTTGCCTTTTCTTTTCATTTTGATGAATTTCATCTTCTTGCAGCTTTTTTGGATTACAATGTTATCCCATACAAAGTTGTGGAGGTCAATCCCATCAGCAAAAAGGAGATCAAGTGGTCTGATTACAAGAAAGTACCTATACTGACAGTGGATGGTGAACAAATGGTTGATTCATCAGGTATTTTCTTCTGTCCTTAATGTTATTTAAACTTAAGATGGATAATTAGATGGCTTAGTTCTAATGAGTGATAACAGGAATAAGTATCATTGTAATGTTAACATCTTCTTTTTTGTATATAGGTATAATTGATAAGTTGTCCAATCAAATTAATCCTGAGAACACTACTGCCAACAGTGACGAAGAGAGGAAGTGGCGCGAGTATGTTTGCTCTTCTTTCCTTGCATCTTGACTCTCTATAAATTATTTATGCATTAAACCATTATAACAGAATGATGTGGTGGTTCCCCTTTATTTGCTTATCTGAATAAGTGTTAGATTCATGACTTATGAATTGTTTATTGCTACTAATTAAATGTTTACTGTATGCATAGTGTCAGTTATCCCTAGTAAATTTGTTCAAAAGTTGAAGCAAACTAATATTTTGTGGTAAACAAAATTTTGACATAGTATATGAACTGATTATGCATTATTCGTAATTTAGGTGGGTGGATAATCACTTGGTCCATCTCCTATCACCAAACATTTACCGATCTACTACTGAGGCTCTTGAATCATTTGACTATATCACCACAAATGGTAAGAAATTGGATTTATTGCATAAAACATATTTATTGACTTTACTGGTATGTGTTTTGAGTTGATCAACAAGAGTTAATAGTCCTTTCTGATCTGACTGTTGAAAACATCTTAGGTACTACATCCAATGAACAAGCATCTAGAATGTTATGGAGAGAATTATTAATCCCTTCGTCCCAAAATAAATGTCCAGTCTCCATTTTTTGTTAAGACTAAGGATGAATTAGTTGGAGTTAGGATTTCCCACTTTTACCCTCATGTCCTCTTGTTCTAATAATTTCAAGGGGCTCTAACCAACTTATCTCAAGGATATTGCTAGTCACTCATGCATAACTAACTATCCAAAATAGGAATTGGACAATTATTTTAGGATGGGGAGAGTAGTAGGTTGAGATTGTGTGAGGGCACATGATGATCTCTAGTTTAATAAATATAACTCTAGTTAGATTAGGTGGTTAAACATGATTTGTGTAGAGTAAGCCATAAAAATGGGATCAGATTTAATGTGTGTATGTAAAATGTACTCTTGTATTTGGTGATCTTCAGTTTACTTTTTGACTATTCAAGTGCCACCTTTAATCTCTTAACCCAAATAAATTTAAACTCTAGAACAATAGAATTCTATTGGTAATATTTGGGTTGTATAGTCATAGATTGGTTGGTTGACATTTTTCATTGCTAACTGTTTCAACTTTTAGACAATATTTATTTGGTCTATCATTTTTATTACTCATTCTTCATGTGGTAACAATGAAATAGTTGTGTGGCTCAATTGATGTATCAAGTATGGTGAATAGTAACCTGCTGAAAGGAATCAGGCCAGTCTGGCAATGTACATTATTTAGTTGATCTTTCATGAGCTTAAACTTAAAATATGATGGGTGGAAAACTATCTGTTGGACGCTGAATATGTTATTGAAGTCGATAAAGTAAATTTGTTTAAGTTGTTACTCTAGGTATGCTCATTATGCACGCGGGCCACGGATAAGTGGTTATGCAATGGCCACCCTGATTCTTATTTCTTCCGTGAAATTTAGTAATACTTCTAGAAAAAAGAAAAAAACAATTGACCTATCTTGGCCCCGCTTTGATTTTCATTTTATAAATTGGCCCTTTAGAATTATTATTTATTAGATGCCTTCCTTGGGGTTTGTTCCTTTTCCTTGGCTTTTGCCGCTGACTGACACATCCACAAATATGAGGTATGAGTATGAGAAAGACATTTTAGAGGGGAAAACTGTAGAGAAATGTTTTTCTGTGGCAACCTAACCGCTGCTGTCGCTGTAATGTTCCGCCACCTATATATAAATAAGTTACAACAATATAAGATGGATTTTAGCATTCCATATTAATTGTTACATTACACTGAGGATGAAAGATAAGCCATTTTAATAATAGAGATATAACATATCGATTTAGAATGAATTACTTATTGGCAAGATAGCATAATGATTTAGGGTTTCAGTTTGTTCTGTATGCAACTCCAGTATCAATAGCCAATGATGTCCTGTTAGTCATTTTTTAGTTTCTAAAAACAAAGTTTGATTCTTAAGAAGATTTTTTAGATGCTGATTATCTTTTGAGTTTTCATATTAGATTTATCGGGACCTTTTAATGAATTTGTTTACTTGACTGTAAGTTTGCTTGCTCTGGTTTGCTTATATTATCTTGCAGAAAAAGTGCTATATGAACATTCTTGGTTTCATTTAAACAGGTAATTTCACCTTCACTGAGAGGATTGTAGCAAAGTATGCTGGAGCTGCAGCTATGTATATTGTCTCCAAGAAGCTAAAGAAGAGGCACAACATCACTGACGAACGTGCAGCCTTGTATGAAGCTGCAAATACATGGGTGGATGCATTACAGGGCCGGCAGTTTCTCGGTACAGTCAGCCAATATCGTATTGTGGTTGAATTAATAAAAATATATAGAATTTTTTTGGTTCGTTCTTATGTGTATATGAGTTTCCAATATAATATTTGTTCTCTTAACAGGAGGCTTGGAACCTAATTTAGCTGATTTGGCTGTCTTTGGTGTTCTGAGGCCGATTCGATACCTCCAATCTGGTAAGGATATGGTGGAGAATACCCCAATAGGTGAATGGTATGGTCGAATGGAAAATGCAGTGGGGAAGGGTTCTAGAGTCAAGACCTAAAAAAAAAAAAAAAAAGAGTCGGCATTACTGCATTAGCTGGTTTGATCTGCTTAGGTTTGCGGCTTTTTCAAGCACTGTAAGCATGTATGACAGTATTATACAAACTCTGCAAAACAAATGAAGAACGTTTTAGTTTTCTTAAGGAAGTTTAATGAATTCACAATTCATGTTGGCCTGTTTTCCATGATATGGTCTTGTGATATTTTAGGCAATTTATTTTGTTTTTGAGATTTTATTTTGCTCATGTCATTTAACATATTTTCTGAGGAAGTAGGGACTCTGTTTCTTGAAAACCAGCCATGATTGCATTAAATTCATGGAACATATTGCTTTCTTATTCTTATTCTTGGAAATGACAGAGCAACATGGACTCCAGAGGCCCTACAAAATTCTTCCTCCTTTTTGCCAAATCCTCTTATCTGTAGGGTGCTTGCCAAATCCTCTTATCTGTAGAGTGCCCATTTTTTGCTGAATGAAAAATATCTGGGGGCTTTTATTGAAGCTTTTTTTAGGTAAAGTGAAAATTCACCTCATCCATGTTGCTTGGAAATAAGCCACTAAGCCAGCACAATATAACCCATCCCGAAAGAACCGGAATTCCATGAGTACCTTATGGGTAGTTTTTGCTATACAACACGCTTATATACCTGTGAATTGAATGTTTATCAATGTTCTTCAATGATGCATTTATAACCTTGTTTACCCGAATATGTGCTTATTGTGCTTGGCGCTAAAGGATAAGGTCGATCTCTCCCTCCAAATGCAGGAGTTTGAAGCACACATGGGCCGGTTCTTTCCGGTTCTCCTAGTATGTGACACGAAACAGGGTCCCATGAGTTGCATTGCCCGAACGAATGTGGAAGGTGCTTGCGTAGTGTTCCCCTGTGCATTTTACGTGTAGTTTTCGTCATGCAACATGTGAATTGAATGATGACCCGTGCTCTTCAATGGTTTATGTATAGTTTTATTGTCATAGTATTATTGTGTTATGCGCTCATCCTTTTGGGTGCGAGAATTAAGAGCGCCCCACCGGGCCGGTTCTCTCGGTCCATGACACAAACCAGTGTCTCTACGAGCAGCGTAATTAGAACGCATGTGGAAGGTGCGTGGGGCAGTCTTGTTTGCAGCTAGGCACATGCTCCTTACATAGTTACATGTACACACAAATATTCTTATTAACTAGGTTATATCCCGTGCGTTGAACGGGAGAAAAAAAAAACATATTTGCAATCTA
>JAYMTE010001412.1:0-13442 GCA_036897545.1 Pelargonium fulgidum
ATCTGGCACAAGAATCTAAGTGAAAACATTATGCATCTAAGCAACCTATAGTAGGATACTTCATCACTCCTACATGGAGTAGTCAGTCAAATAAAGTCTTCACTAACATTATTCCATTCACGTCTTTTTCTAAATCAAGAAGCCCGCTACACATCCGGACAAAGTTATGTTACTCTACTACATATAAATGCAGTTAACTGACAAGGCACTTTAGTTAACAACCTTCCATCTACCTAATAACTAATAAGTCATGCAGTTGCTTCTCTCATCTATTTTCCACCAGCAAAAAGCTAAAAACCTAAAATCATAATTTGCTTGTCCAACACTATGCTGCAATAGGAATGAAAAATATGGTTTATGAGATCCGGTGCCTGATCACAGGTAATGGCTCACGTCAAACTGCAATCTGTTACACCTACAATAACAAAGGCTTTGTCTTTAACATAATTATGTTCCTGTAATCAAGTAATCACCACTGGAATCTCACACCACAACAATAGAACTTCCCTGTTCAAATAAATATTTCTCTAAACCATTTCAGTAAAAGCCCATTTCATGTTTGAATCCATCCAATGCACCATCCCCTTTCTTTGGCTATTACATTCTTTATACAATTAACTCTTTTTCTATGAAATGAAACAAATGATAAATTAGCTAGCTACGGAAACCTCAGTCCAAACTTGGGATATGAAGCAAAATTGTTTGCAGCTCAAAGATGCCCAATCCCACTTTACAAGCTAACACCAACTCAGATCTTTTAAGGTAGCCAGGAAGCATAGGACAACAGCAAAAGACCTGATTGCTCCCCAAAGTTTGGTTCAGCATCTGAGATGTGGCAACATGAACTAAATCACTTTCTGATCATATTTATTTCAGCCAGTAAGCCTGCAGCATGAGCACGACGATGCTTTGAATTTATTGAGCTGGATGTCTGCTCATGACAAAGTACACTTTCAAATAACCCCTGCCTGCTAAATCCCATAAGGTTTGACTGCTAGCTGGTACCATCCCACTGATCTATCTAATCTAAGAGCCATTTCTTAAACTGTTACTTTATACACACTTGCAACATGGCCAAATAGCATATAAGCTCATATACGTCTCACGTTTCCCAGGACTAATAAAAGAGGAGAATATTCCAGTGGGCCATAACGAGACCTTTACCGTTTTAACATTAACCTCTTACAGAAAAATTGGGACATTCTTAACAACCTAACCTATGATGTTCAGGATATGAAAAGTATTCATATCCTGTAGAAAGGAATGCTTTTGTGCAGTATTATAAGAGAATTAATCATTATTTTGTCAACAGGCTTGTGCTACCTAAATTATTAATATTTGGAAAATGACAAGACACCTCTCCAACTATCCAAAATTTTCATTTGGCACCCCAAATTTAATAACTTGGTGATCAGTTGGGATACCCCTCTTTTAGGCTTGGGTGTTCGGTTTTCCCCATCTGAAAAGCTACACCTGTCCAACTGAACCTAATATTTTATGGGGGGAAATTAAAATAAACAAACAAAACGAGTAAGATGATGACTGGGGTAGCTCTCATTGTCCCCCTCCCCCTCCCTCTTTCTCCATTTCACACAGAAAAAACAAAAGTCATAATAATTACGAAACCTGCATCACAGGCTATCATCCTCTGTTGTCCCTGCCTAGCCTTTTTCTTCTATGTTAGGCAAAATAGAAACAATCATCCTTCCTGGAAATGGCTTGTGGAGAAAACAAAATACTAAGGGAGAAACTCACATCCACATAGAATTCAAGTCAAAAGAAATACTTGTAACATATCCATCATATTTTATCAGTCAGAAAAAGCTTTCAGTGTTGGATGTTGTATACGTAGCCATTGATATCACATTACCTTTGCAAAGTCTGATGGAACTAACACAGAATTCTTCGCGTAGCCTGCTTCTTCAAGGACATGAGACAGAACTTGCTGTAACAAAAAGAGAAAGATATCAGTACCAGTGTGCCAGTTATAAGACTAAATAGAGTGATTATTAACATAAATAATGATATGTGAGTCAGTCATGTAACATATATCATTATTATAATCAAATCTCAAACCCAAAAATCAGTGCAAAATGAAGAATCTACATTCTGAACCTACTTGATTTACAAGCTAGGTATTATTTATGTTAGCACCTATAATTCTGCATAAGTAGTCCACCCAAAGGTTTGGATGTAGGTGGAGAAATAAAAAATAATGAAAACAAAACTCAATTGAAGACTTCAAAAAAAATTACACTGTAAACCCTCTTTAAATACAAGTCAGGAGCTATCTCTTAATGCATGACATACATAGAAGTATAAAACATTTTGAATTTACAGTCACCCAAAATTATATATAAATAAAGAGATATCAGGAGAAAATTAAAATAAAATGTTTAGTTTTGCCATTGAATATGAACATTAAGATATGATCAAAATCTTTATACTGTTAGGTAACTGATCTATATATCACTGTCAGAGTTATCTTATCTCCAGATTATACACAATATACTTCAAGAACTGTGAAATCATGGTTTTCCAGCTTTCTAAATCCACTGCCAAGAGAATAAACTCAAAAATTCACAAATGACTTGAGTGGTCATGTAGCTGCTTAAAATTACATTCTTGAAGTATAATGGGTCATTCAGATGCAGAAGTCTCATATATGATATGGCTCCATACCGATAGGGAGGGCGAAAAGAAAGGAAGGAGTGGGGGGGTGGGTGACAAATGCTAGAATAGTACATTCCAGAAATTGGCTAATACAATGTGGAAGGCCGAAGGCTTATAGTTTGGTAATAAAAGTTACCAGATTATCATAATTCTCCTAACCTTTAATCCTTCAACCATTGGCTACCTAGATCACAAAATATCTCCAAAATGAGTTTCCAAAAGCATATGGCTTAATCTAAGTCATGATTCTTATTTTGCAAAACTAAAGCAAACAATTCAAACTTCATTTTCTTTTCTTTCTATCCAAAGTTGAATTCCCCATAACAATGTAACGGTAAGAAAAGAGGAAGAAACCAACCTCCCTTTGTTGTTCAGATATAAATTGTCCCGTCAAATCCCGCAAAACATCCATCATGTCGTTGAATCCTACTTTCCCGTTACCATCCGAATCATAGACCTTGAAAATAACTACATAACGAACAAGTGGCAAAATGATTTACTCAAGAGACAGAGGCTACACATGAACACAACATCAAGTCACCTAAAAAGTCTAAGAAAATACTGCATATACACAATAAAGAGCCATTACATTCAATTTTCTGCTGCATAGTGGCACGAGGACTGAAAGCAGACAAGAATGCCACAAATTCCTTAAAGTTCATTCCATCCACCATCCTCAACAATTTCTGCAAATTCACAGAATGCTAATTATATAACCTAAAAAGTCTATAGCTAAACTGAATTGACCCCGATCTTGCTCTTCCATTCAGATCACAATCAATAAAAAATAAAAAAAACCGGTAAGAAGGAAACCTGGGAGAGGGGATTGACAGCAAATTCGGGCACGGACAAGAACTCGTCGGCGGAGATGAATCCGGAGCCATTGCGATCGAGCTGACAGAACCTCTGGTACAGCGACACAATCTCCTGCTGCGAAACTGCAAAATCAAAGATTAGCAAAAGAGAAAGAGGCCGAAAAGAGAGAAAATGAGGGAAATGGAGAGCGGATGGAAATACAGGTGTCGTTGCAGTGCTCTTGGACCTCTTCGATGTCGTACTGGGTGAGCATTGAGGATGTGTTGCCCATTGCAGGAGGAGGAAGTGGAAGATCGAGAGATCAAGTGCAGAGAGGTGTGATTGGAGAAGAACCCTAAATTACGTGTTGCGGAGATAACGAGATGGGCGTGAAGAAGCAGCTATTTCTGCAGACTAAACTGAAATTAGTTCAACTGAAGAGCGCATGCGTTTCCCACAAGTCTTCTGTTTCTGTGTTGGTTCGACGGAAAGGAACTTATTTTAAAAAGTAGGTTTTGACCAACAAACCTTTTTTTTTTTTTCCTTTTAAGAAATTGTCAAACAAACTTAAATTTTGGGGAAGCTTCGGACAAGACGGGGACATTTGGGAGGAAAGGATGGAGTTTTCGAAGGAGTAAAAGGGCGTGCAAATCCTAATGCGGCGACATGGGTTCAAGGGTTGCGACTCTAAACTTGTTTCAATACCTTCGAGCGTGGAACAAAAGGGGTGTGCATCCCCAAATAACGCAAGGTTGTTCAATCCATTTTACTTTAAAGTGGAATTTGTGATGGGGAGCTTTCAAAAATTCAAGAGAGATCTGAGTAATTTTTTTTACTACGAAAGAGTTGGAAGGTGTCTGAGGGAGTTGAAGAGCTCTAAGAAAGCTGAGACTCCTTGAGTAGTCGTGAAGTTTAAGTGTGGAGAAGCTCTCACGGTGGCCAAGAGTTCCAGAATGACCAAGGTGGTTAAGGATACCAGTTGGCAGACTAGTTGACATTCAAGGTGGGGTTGTATGGTGCTCGGGCGCCACATACTGCGTTTCCATTCGTTGTAAAATTTCTGATTTTTCGGATAATATGAATTATTTTACCTTATATCTTGAACTTAACACTTTATTTTGTGAAATCGAGATACGAACGAAGCTATAATGTTTTAAGTCCAAATTTAAAATTTTAAAGTCATAATTACAAATTCAATGGAATTTTATTTGCAATTATTTATTTTGAGTGCATTATATGTGACCCAAGCTGTAAGAGAATGATTGAATTTTGAGTGCGGCAAATGCGGCCCAGATTTGGGGTTCTCGTATATTATTCCCTTCCCGTACCAAACAAGGAGGAAATGTACACAACTGCATTGAGTGAAGCACACGCACACTGAGAGGAGCGCTTCTTGAGATCGGAGTTGTCGGAGGGCTCGCTCGAATTGTTCCGGCCAGTTCCATTTTCCGTCTTACCCCAAACCTGACCTCAGGTTCCTAATCTCCCACTGTTCAATGGCAATTCTGTTTTCTTCACTGTTTTGTGTTTCGTTTCATTTCAATTTGTTCAATTTCTTCTGATCCTCAGGCTTTCCTTGTGTTTTATTATTGCAGGGTCGTCACTGCAGAATAAAACAATGGTATGTGTGTTAATTTATTTTTTTGTTGATCTTGTGTATACATATGAACGGTGACTCTATGTATTTGAAGATAATTGTTCCATAGTTTTAAATAATAGTAGATCAATGTGGTGAGGTAGTGCTGAAGAAACAATTTTGGGGATATACAGTTTGTGATTTTGATTTTTGAGGTGATCGAACAAGAAAGTTGTTACTTGTTTAACTCCTGAGATACACGGCTGCAAGCATATGTTGATCTGACAGATTTTAGGGGATTTTGTTTTACAAATGAATGTGTGCAATTGAAGATTTATGACTGAGTAGCCACTAGTATAGTCTTTCTCTAGTGAGTGCAAATCTACTTTATTTCCAAGGGAAATATTTTACAAACCTGCCTAAAGTAAAGCCATTTGGGGGAAATAGGAGAGTTAGAAGAGCATGCATCTGCAAAACTCGTTATGAAGCATGTGATAATATGTTGGCTAAGATGTTACTCCATCCATCCCAAAACAAGTGTTTTCTGTAATTTGTAATTTGTGGAGATATGAAAGAGAAATTATAATATCGATGTTGATGTTAGTACCTAGGAAACCTATTTGTAGGCTTGATAGTTGACTACCAACACTAGTAAAAAAGAAAGAGAATAACTAAGGAAATTACAACGTGGGAATTCATGCATATTAATGAAATTGGCGATACTAACCAGTAGTAATTGATATTGTAATTAGTCTCCAACATCCTTTTCTACACTTAAAAGTTAAGAATAATATTATTAATGCTTGATTTTTCTCTTGTGCCCGCGTGCCCACTTGTGGTATCAAGCTTAAGTGATTTTAGTTAATTTAGACGAGTGATATTATTGGTAGTCTATTTGTAATTCACTAAATAAAAGGTAAACTAGACACTTATTTTAGGGGAACAAAATTTAGTACAACGGACTTCTATTTTGGGATGGAGGGAGTGTTCATTTTTCTGTAAGGGGCTGATTTGTACTTAATCTATTGTAGGATAGAAGTTAATCAACACAAGATGACAAAATTCTTGGGTTTCAGTATTCTAATGGTCTTAGCTAATATAGAAGATGGGAGATTTATGGAAAAGGACAAGATGTTCTCACAAAGAAAAACACAAAGGGAGACTACCTCAACTTAGCCATCCAATATGAAGATCTACTAAAGATATATACCCCTAAATGAATCCAAAGCGGTAGCCTAAACATATGCTTCTAGTTGAATGGTAAGCAAGGGAAACATGCCACACAACCTTATGTATAAGCTTGAATAAAGTGAATAGGGTGAATTGGTTGAATCATATGTCTAAGTTTGGCTGTTGAGGTGCTAGTGCTATACTATTATAATTGCAAAAGTATGCATGCATCTATGTGCTGTTAAAAAGTTCTACCTATTTGTTACCTTTTATACAGTTGCAATTAACAAAACTCTTCTTGCATTTGCATTTAAACATTGTTGTCTGATTAAGAGTGTATACAGAAAAATTTTCAAATGTAAAAACTTTGTAGGCACTCCTAAGTCTAGTTTATAGTTATGTCAAATGGAGTATAAAGTTAATTAAATAAACAGTGGTCTTACTGTTATTAGCCTTTCCCTTTTTATTGTGGCTACTTTATTTCTCTTTCATTTCTACCTTCATATGCCTTTGCAGTTTTGCAACTGATTTTCCAGTAATCTTTGTTCAGGCCATGTACATCCGTGTCAAGCGTAGTAAGACAACTTACTTTATCCATTGTGATCCAACGGAGACTATTCTGGATATTAAGCAGAAATTGAATATCCTCATTGATGAACCAGTTAACAATCAGCGTTTGATCCTGGTGGGGTCTGGGGAAGTATTGGATGATGCAAAAACATTGGCAGAGCAGAAGGTATCAATCCACTTCCACAAATTCTTATCTATTTCAGATATATAGCACCACTCAGATTTAGTTCCTGTAGGCTGTAGATTAATTTTCTTCGGTGCATTTTGCAAAATTTTACTATTAACAGTAATTAGAGCCTTAAATTATCTTGATTTGTCCAATAATTTTGCCATGTGTTATCAGGTTGAGAATGATGCTGTGGTTGCCCTGACATTGAGAAAAGGTATGTTTCTTATTTTCCTATATCATAATTTTGTCTATTTTGTTTGATTATGCATATAGTAGCAGCTTACAATCGTTACAACTCTGATTGTATAAGACTACAGCCTGAGGTGAAAGTAAAAGTTCTTATGTTAGATTCCTTAGTTCTCACTCTGCTCTATTCTATGCCTGTCTTTTGTCGTTGAAGGTAAAAGTTGCTTGATCTACTAATAATTTACTTTTATCCAAGAACTAGGTAAAACTCATATTGAAGATAATCAGGTTTCTCTGCTGATTGTATATGAGCTATACAAACTCTTTTGAAAGCATCCAACTATCATGAAATAAGATGTTGACGGGTGATTATCTTGTTTGTGATCCATTTATTGAAGGTAGAAACAGTACTTTCTTTATGAGGAAGTGCTATGAACATAATATAAGATCTCCTTAGAAATTTTGGGTTACCCTTTTGAAGATCTGTTCTACATTAAAGCTTTTAAGTAGGAACAGGAGGGAAAAGGATGAGATGGGAGAAAAGTAGGGTAAGGGATAGATTCACACCTTGTTTGCATAGGTTGAGGAGTGCTAGACTACTCCATTCACTGCTCCAAAGAGTGGGAGGAAACAAATTTTAATAATATATTTTGGAGTTCCAAAATTCTATGCGACACATAAAGAGAGAAGAAGTTACCTTACTATGCAGAATTTTCAATGAGTAAAAAGAGAATCAACACCCTCTCCTCTCTCTTAACCTGAACAAACCACTAAGTTCCAGTATGTTTTATTTTGAAGAGGCTCAGTCTTGCCTATCAGAGTTGATTGAATTTGCTTGATGAACTTATGGCTAACTATTGACACAAGCAAAATAAAAAATGAAAAAAGAGAGGATGTTTTAGCTTTTTATGAATGTTCAAGAGCAAATTCTTCTGAACAAATCTGTTATTCTTTCCCTACTGTTGTGCCTCTCATTATTTGCTGGGTAGTATGTTGCTTTTTGTTTTCTTGGTTATCTGTCAACTGTAGGCTCGTTTTATGATGATACTATCGTCCTTTTTATTCTGCATCTCTAGGGTTGTGGTTTCCTATTCCTCTTTCTCAATTGATTACTATGGGTTGCATAAAGCTAGCCAACCATCCAGTTGTTATGTATTAATCGGTAAAAGCAATTGTCAGGAAGCATGTATCCTCAACTAGAAAGGATCCTAGATGTACAGATCACATTCTCCGCTAACTGCATGATGAGTGCTCACTGACAAAATACTTCTCCCTCTGTCCTACAATAATAATCAGATTTTACTTTTGTAAATATTAAGAATGTTGTGATATTGTTTGACTTTCCAGTTGTACATTTGGTGTAACAGATTCAAAATTATAACTAACTAGTTTAGTGGGAAAATATTTTTGGAAAACGACAATTTATAATCAAAAAGCAACGTTTAATATGGACTTCATTTTTAAAATAGTGGATTGTTAGAGTGGATAGATGTATGCGTGAGACTTTATAATTTGTTCTCATCTAGTCATCCATGATATCTAGGTTTCGTCTGGATTATAATTTTTTGGAATGGGAATGAGAATGAGATTTCCATTCCAAAGCCTTAAAACAAACATCATGAATTGGAATCTGATTCGTTTTCTGATTCTTGATTCCAATTCCTGAACAAAAATTATAATCCAAACACTACCTTAATGTAACTTGGAAATGGCTGCTGCGTAGCTAATCTATCTAAAGCTATTCTAGCTACTGTTGGATATTTCATTCTAGTTGGTGATCTTCCTAGAAATTAGGATACTCTCCCTGCAGAGTCACACGGACTTGTACATGTAGATGCAAAGGACACGATTCTATTTGACCTGATGATTATACGTTGTGTATTGAACATGAAGTAGTTTGGAGTCCTGAGTTTTCCAGTAAATATATATGAACTCTTTGATTGTTCTTGTTCGGGCCATTTTTTTTTTTTTGTTGACAACTTTTCCTTTTCTTCCAGATGACAATCAGTTTGAGGATGTCAACATTGTACGGCCTAGTGATTTCTACCAATCTCGTGATGCAGAGGGAGGAAATTGGTGATCTAGGCCATTGCCCGGGAAGCTTTGACGTAGGTTGCATTGTTTGCAGATATGGCGATCATTGCAATATACTTTCATTGCTCCATATTAAATGTGTTCTTCGAAACCAGGAGAATATTTATGATCTGAGTCATTTGGTTAGAAATGATATGGCTGTAGTTGGCTAATGTCAAATACTCTGGGATTATTGTAAACCAATGTCTATGTGTGTTACATGACTTACATCACATTAATACCTGAGAGTGAGGTTTCCAATTACTTTCTTGCATCAGATGATCTGCTTGCAGATGATGAAAGTGTTGTGTTGTGTTGAAATTTTCTTATTCAAGAGTTAACTTACAGCTGGATAGGCTGAGGTTGAACATATTATGCTGTTGTTTTGGCAGAACTGAGAATTCCAAACCTAAATTATAGGATAATGATCCAAATGAGTAGTGAACTATACGTTTTATTTTAAGCAAGTCTCTGAATTTTATTTTGTTTAGAAAATTTTATTTAAGTTTGTTTTGTTTGGTATCAGTCTCTATGACTGACGAATTCAGTTAAAATTAACTAACACGATAAAAAAGAAGTAAAAATGATTTTATAATTTAATCATTTATAATTTCAATGTTTCACCAAACTCACCACCGAAACCACTGCTAGCGTTTGCAGCAAACTACTTAACCAAAAATGCGTGTCAACAAAAACACCTTTTTAAGAAAACCAGAAAACTATTTTCATGATTCATCTTCCCCCATTAGTTCACCTCTATTCTCTTATCTTAGCCAACGTTCTTTCAAAGTTGTTGGCATACCCTCGCCGTGTACATAATCTGACAACATGACGTTAAAATTAATTGAGTAAAGTAACGTGACAATTCATATTAATATGAAAGTTAGAAACTTAAAAACAGTAGGTCATATAAATAAAATTGAATAAAAAATTGTCCACTCAAAGCGAACGAAAACTCTAAATATGAGTCAGATTCTAAAATAGAGAAAAGTACAAGGTTATGAAACCAATCAATTACCCTTTATCTTTTTAATTTAGATTTTAGACAATTAAATTCTCTCCTTGGTCTAGTTGCGGGTTGCCTCCTAACTCATCGGGTTGACCTGGTTCCTATCCTCGTTGATCTATTTACCGCCAATATTCCACGTAAGCTACTATAAATATCCATAGACTTGAAGTTACCAATTCACCCTTTCCTCATACATACATAAATAAAGACACCGCAAGATCGACGCTTTTGTTGCCAAAGCACATCTGAAGACTGAACAGTATTTGCCACATGTCATGGACGACAACAACGACAAGGCAGAGGCCGAGCCGGGACTCAGCTCCGAATGGGCCGAGTTGACTCGGGAGTGCCTCATCAACATCCTCTCTCGTCTCACCCTCCACCACCGATGGACCGGACCGATGCTCGTCTGCAAGTCCTGGTTCCATGCCTGCAAGGACCCCTCGCTCCACCCTGTCTTCGTTCTCGACCCCTACTTCGACTCCGTCACTGATTTGACTCGCTGGTGGTCTCCCGAGTTCGAGAGAAAGATCGATTCTATGCTCCAGTCTGTGTCCGAGTGGAGCGCTGGATCTCTCACCGAGATTCGCACCAGACACTGCTCCGATCGCTCTCTCAATTTCGCCGCTCAAAGGTGCGTATCTGATATCATCAAATTAGGTTACTGTTTCATGGTTGGGATTGGATTTGAATTGTCTAATAATATGAATTTCTGCGTCTCACTTTCAATTGAAATCGGTGACTGAAGATTTGGATTTTTTTGTTGGTATATGATGGAGTTGTTACTTTGAATGATGAAATTAGGTTTTGTTGTGATGCTGCTTTTCAGTTTTGAGCTCCAAATGAGAAATTGCATTGTTTACTGTTAGAACAATGATTTGAATTTTGAATTTTTTGTACCAAATATGTTGTTTGATTGGTAAAACTTTGGGGCAATGTGTCCATTTTAGGTGTCCAAACCTTGAGGTTCTTTCAATCAAGAGCTGTCCCAACGTTACGGATGCATCTATGGCAAAGATCGCGTTTCGGTGCCTGAAGCTCAGGGAGCTTGATATCAGCTATTGCTATGAAATCTCTCATGAATCCTTGGTGTTGATGGGTAGGAATTGTCCGAACCTTAAGATTGTGAGACGGAACCTCATGAATTGGTTAGATCCTTCGCAACATGTTGGAATCGTCCCCAACGAGTATCTGAATGCGTGTCCTCAAGATGGGGATTCAGAAGCTGCTGCTATTGGGAAGTTCATGCCTCATCTGGAACACCTTGAGATTCGGTTTTCCAAGTTGACATCTAAGGGCTTGGCCTCGATATGTTCGGGGTGTCCAAACCTCGAATACTTGGATCTGTATGGGTGTACAAACTTAACTAGTAGGGATATTGCCAATGCATCATCTACTTTGAAGAATCTGAAGGAGATTAAGAAGACGGATCTCTACATCCCAAGGTCAGTTTATCACACTGAGAGGTATGGCCATTGGAACTTGTATGATGAACGCTTCCAGACAGATGTTTTCCGAATTTGACTGTGCAAGTAAGGCAAAACGTTGTTGTTATTATCAACTTGTGTGTACTTGTTTGGCAAGATGTTTGGTTTTATTGTGTTTATGTAACTTATGCAATACCGTGTTCATGGCCAGTTCACCATGTATAAATGTCCATTTTCAGTTTCCCGAGTGCCGATTCTGCATAAACTCGTAACGAGTATATAGTTTCATTGCTTGTTACTACTTACAAGACGATTGTACATTGGATAATACTTGGAAACAGGTTGAGTATGCTTACATACCCTTTTGTATCTCATATTCTTATGCAGATGAATTTGATAAATAAAGCTTTATTACCGAGACATGTTGGACCAAGTGATTAATACCACTTTGAATTTTTTCTGAGGTTTCAAATTCGAGCCTCCTTGTCAATGGTATGGGAAGGAATTTGTGGGATGGGGTTTAGAGTGACGCTCTAAAAAAGAATGAGAAACATTGTTGCTTCGAGTACAATGTTCCGTTACTTATAAAAAAAGTAAAATAATAAAGCTTAATTACGGTAGCTAACAAGCACCAGTCGACGCTATTTTTGGGGGAAAAATGAATTGATTGATAAAAGAAACACCCTCATATTATCACTGAAATCAAATATACATCTTGAAAGTTTGTCAGAGACAAAGACAATTATATCATCAAAACTTTGAATTTTGATGGACAAACTCTAATACAAAAACCAAACCTTCATAATATATATGTCTATGCACATAAATATAATTGCACACGTACAACTTAGCTCGCAAATTAGTAAATATAGATGGAAGCTATATATGATCAAAAGAAGAAAATTAGAAAAAGAATGAGGTTGAAGAAGAGAGAATAGTTAGAAGATAGTGATCCACATCCACTGGTCTTGCTTTTTGGCCGGAGGAGATCTCCTCCACCGTTAGTTCCCTTCATTTTCTTCCCAAAACCAATACCAACTCCATCCCCAAGAACCCTCTCATGTTCTCTTCTATAATTATCTGTCAAACAATATAAAATAAAATAATTTGTTAATTGCACACACACATATATATATATATATATGATGAAGGTGAGAAATATTAATATATATAAAGTTAGATCTAACATTGAGATTTAATTATTATTTTTTTATCCGTAAAAATACTTTTATTAAATTTTCAAACTGAAAAACAAGTACATACGCGAAAGAAATGAGATAAAAAAAACATGAATGGCAGTGAGTTCATGAGTGCATGGATGTGATTCCACAGAAAACCAAGAAAAGCGATTTGAAAGAGCCAAGAATGTCACAAGCATTGGTGATCAATAAGAACACAAATATGGACAAGATAGGCCGGACATTGGAAGAGCAAAACTTGAACGAGTGATCGGGGCAAACGACGAAAGGTAGTGAGGTGGTGAGATTAATTACTTACACATGATCTTGTCCTTGTTTCCTTGCGCCAAAGC
Source organism: Pelargonium fulgidum (assembly GCA_036897545.1). NCBI lineage: Eukaryota > Viridiplantae > Streptophyta > Magnoliopsida > Geraniales > Geraniaceae > Pelargonium > Pelargonium fulgidum. Next base: position 13,180 of record JAYMTE010001412.1, read on the forward strand.
TGCAGGTTTGTGATCTCCAGTTTCTGATGCAGAAATTGAAGATACAAGAATGATCATAATTAGGAGACATATTGTTACAGATCCTTTGTTGATCATCTTTATAAATTTGTAGTATAAGTAGCTAGCTACCTAGATAGTGTTTGACTGAGCTAGCTGAAGAGGATACCAAATTTATACTACTTATCAGCAAGAATTTTAATGTAATATTAGCATTACCTTTTTTTTTTTTTATCAATTTCAAAGATTAGCATTCCTTAAGAAAT
>JAYMTE010001413.1:0-13441 GCA_036897545.1 Pelargonium fulgidum
TAATGGATTTTTTTCCATTTAATTTAAATTAATGTTTAATTTATGAGTTTTCCGACGATATTATGAATTTTTTGATGATTTTATGAATTTTTTAGTGATAATATGAGTTTTCCAGCGATGTTATGAATTTTTCGGTGATTTTATAAATTTTCCGATGATAATATGAGTTTTCCGGCGATGTTATGAATTTTTCCGGTGATTTTATAAATTTTCCAGCGATAATATAATTTTTTTCGGCGATGTTATGAATATTCCGACGATTTTATGAATTTTCCGGTGATTTTATAAATTTTCCGGCGATTTTATGAGTTTTTCGGCAATTTTATGAATTTTTCGGCGATGTAATAATATAAATTAATTATAAAATAAATTGATTCTAATTTTAGTTTTTTATAAATAATTTAAATATTAAACTAATCAATCATATACTGACATGTGGCAAAAAAAAATAAAATAAATCCAAAAATGCCACATGTATGCTGACTGTGTATTTTTTAAATTATTTTTATAAAAATAAAATTCCACATCAGCGAATTTAACGGTTATTTGGACGGAAGTTGACATCATGCATTAATGAGGTTCATATTTTGATAGGACATGGACTATTCTGATCCATTATTTAGTAGAGAGATCATTTCGGTCCACACCTGATAGTAGAGAGACCGTAAATATAATTAATTCCATTAATAATAGTTAATCATTTTCTATACTTTCCATAATTTCAGCTTGTACTCCTGCTCATGTTTTTACTTTTCTTCCCCCACAATTTTATTTTGGATGAGCCACATAATTTTTATTCAATCATTAAAAATTATTAATTTAGTGATAACTTGTTTTCCATTTTTATTTTCCTTTTATTGGTTGAGTTGATTGGTGTGCCATAATAAGAAAAGTCGTATTTCAAATCTTGATTGCAAAAGAAAAAAAAAAAAAAAAATTAAGATGACATATTGTGTTGTCACTGTGCAAAAATTACAAATGTTAAGTTAAAATAAATATGTGGGTAGATTGATTTCACTCGCCTGCATGTGCTATATATACATTGTTTTCAATTCATGTGATTCTATTATATTACAGTGTCGATCATGCAGAAATGTTTGAATAAGATTCAGCCCGACCCAACCGAACCAGATTGCCCAATCAGTTTGATCCTCCTATTTCCAATTCAGTTATGATCAACTCAAATTTGGTTGTTTATTTTATTTTATTGTAAAATTATTTTCATGACAGCCGGATTTGTCCATATGAACACTCCTATCGAATGGTTAAAGAATCATATTATTAATTATTTGGTGTCTTCATCCAAAATTGTGTGCACTCACACTATTTTCCCGTCGAACAAATTTTAAGAGTGCACTTTATATATTATTTTTATGCGTCTAATAGAATATATCTTGAGTGTCAAATCCAGGTGGCTAATAGTATAAATCACGTTAACCATTAAGTTTACTTTGTAAAAAATTTATTAACTAAAATTCAGTTGTTTTGTAAATGTTATATTTTAATGTTAGTGCTTTATTATGATTCACATATAATTGGCTTAATGAGTTGTTTTTTTTATTATTGTTATGTGAAAATAAATATATAAAAAATTTGATTTGAATCAAAATAAACTAGCAAATTAATAGTTATACTCCCGTATGTAAATTTAATTTAATTAAGGTTCAAAGCTTACATTAGTTTATTTTCCTAAACGAAGCTTACATGAATTTAAATAAATGATAATTAATTTGATTTTGTAATATGCGAAAATAATAAATAACAAGATAATCTTCTAAAAAAATAGTAATAAATAAGGAGATAAGGGTAAGGGGTAATTTTGTAAAATGAAGTAAAAAGGTGTGGAAGAAGCAACTTAAGGTGTGGAAATAGCATTTCCCGTGTAGAAATTGTTTTTGCTGAAATTATAAAAGAATTGAGTATCTAACATGGCGATGAGGTAGGTAAACGTGAAAGTCTTCCCGAATGGATCTCGGACACCAAGCTTTTGTCAGAACGTACACATGTCCAATTCCTTAGACAGAGCCTTCATCGACAACTTTTCTCATTAGAGAGAGAAACTTACCACCACTGCCCTAGAAAACAAACTTATTTTCTCCAGAAACAAACATACCCTAGCTCCCCAGTAAAATCGTCAATGGCGGTCTCGGAGGAGGAGTGTTCGTCAACCAAGTCGCGATCCTCGTCTTCAGCGGCGTCCAACCGCGTCCATTACCTCGCCAAGTGCGTTCTCAGAGGTAGCGTCGTTCTCCAGGTCGTCTATGGTCGCATTCGCTCACCTTCCTGCCTCGACATCGTATTCGGGAAGGTCCTTTTCAATCTCTCTCGCTTTCGCCTATTTTTATGGTTTTAGGAATTGCGCAATGTGTTAGCTAATTGATCGTACTTACTGGTCTGAACTAGCTGTCGTTGAAAGCAGTACAGAGTTTTCTTCTTCTTCTTCGTTATGTTTAGTAACCTAGATTGAACTTATTGCAAGCTGTTCATGTAGTTCTAGTTGGCTTCTTCAAATGCCCGGGCATCATTCTTTTGCTATTTTCATATTTCATTATCTGTTATGGAAAGTAGAATTTAGAGTGTCTACAATGAATTTCATGCTTGTGTTAGTCTGGAATGATATGCAGTGTTGAGGCTGGTGTACAATGACTGGGATTGACTAGTGGAGATGAATAAATATGATGTGTTTGTTTCTGATTTTGGTAACCTTGAGTGAGGGTGGAGCCATGAAGATAATTAGGGCAGTTATAGTAGACGGTGAGAGTTGCAGTTGCCATATTATTAGAGAGTGCAAAAAGCCAGGCCAAGGGATGTGAATTTGTAATATTGTTTTCTTTTATGGTTGGAAGGTTTTTTGTGATTTATGAACTATCCATTTGGAGTGTGAAAGAAACCATTTGATTTTTGTCTAACGTCTGGTTGGGCAAGTTAATGATAGTAAATAAGGTTCTTTTAGGCGTGCGTAGTTAATTTTGAGTAATGTGATTTGAGTGTGATTTTTCAATTAATATGGTTGCCTATTCCTTTCTTCTCGGTCTTATTGTCATTTTTTTCTTTGCTGTTATTATTATTTTTGGTTGTAAACAATAGTAGCTCCAACAGCCATGACGACACCAGCCTTCGTGACCCCATTCTATCAATCCCCAATTACACTAAACAATCTCTTGCTACTACCCCATTTTTCATTTGCTAACATAGAACATAAAGCAAGCAAAATATACTTGGATACATTTTAGGCCCTGCTCTCAGTAAAAACAATCTGCCCTTGTTGCTCTATGGCCTGGTTTTCATGAGTTGTGTGACATGGGGCTAATTTATGATAAATGTTGCGTTTTTTTTTTCCCCCCATAGCACAACTCTCATAGAAGTTCTGTTTTATTTTTTATTTTTTATATTTATTATTATCTTGACTTTTGAGCAATAATATGGTTTGCATTTTTAACTTAAATGAAATATTCTACATGCATTGAGAATAGGTGATAGTTTATTTTCATTTTATCATACTAACTCAATCTGACAGTAATTCGTTGATCTTTTTTCATTTAGGAGACATCTATAGAATTGGTTGTAATTGGTGAGGATGGAGTTGTACAGTCTATTTGTGAGCAATCTGTATTTGGAACAATAAAAGATCTTGCTATACTGCATTGGAATGAGAAATTTCATGCACGAAGCCCACAGGTACATTAGACAATTTTTTTTTCCCTTTATGCTTCACATGTTATACGTGGATGGGTTGTGCCATTTTCTTTTAAAAAGAGACATATAATAACTAACGTCTTTCATTTGTAGATGCTGGGGAGAGACCTTTTAGTGGTTATCTCTGATTCTGGGAAGCTTTCAATACTCACATTTTGCAATGAAATGCACAGGTTTTGTTCTATTTTGCTCGTCTAGTTTTGCAAATTGAAAAAATATTCTGCTACTCATGTCTTTCATTGATCTCATAGTTTAACTTACTGCTTAGGTCTTATTTAGGATATTTTCTTTGTTTGCTGATTGATGACACAGGTTCTTCCCAGTGACAAATGTTCAACTTTCTAATCCAGGAAGCTCCAGGCATCAGCTTGGAAGAATGCTAGCCGTTGATACTAGGTAGGCTGCTTTCATGGTCATAAAATGACCATTTGCATCAAGCTCTGTGTGTTGGGTGTGCAGATTTGTCATTTTGTGAGAGACAGTGTAGACTGTAGACTTACTATTTTTCCGTTTTCGCTCGAGTTGTTAGATCTTATATAATGTTTCAAGAACTTTCTGAGCACATATGTCGTAGTTCAGCTATATGGTATATTGCTGCTGCATACAGTTTGACAGAACTTTATGGCTAGAGTATTCTATAGAAATATATGTAGGAGCAGAGATGTCTTTGAAACTTTTCCCTTTTGCATGCATATTTTTTGGTCATTATGTAGTTATATGTATGTGTTTTTACCCTGTTCTGTACTTCTATTTAAGGCTTAAGTTAAGGGGATGACACTATATTTACATTCCATGTTGTAGCGGCAACACATGCAGAAGGTTTAATGATAACATGCCATGCGATAGAAGCTATTTTGTGTCGTGAATGTCACCGAGCTTCTTGGATGAATTCTGATATGGTTTTTGACTTTTAAGAAATTGAAGTGTCTTAAGACTAGTTTTGTACTTGGACAATAGATGATTGAGTCTTTCTGATTGAAGAAAGAGTTATTCTCAGTGTTATGTGAGCATGTTTCTGTCATGACATATTTGTCTTAATCTAGCAGTTCATTTGGTATAGTATACTTTGCATTGTATAAGCCAATTCTAGCAGTTCACTTGCTCTTATTTGGAGACGGGAGAGTAGTCCTTTAAAAAGTGTTACAAGATAAGGTAAAGCAAAATGATATAAATAAAATAAAAACTTAAAATGTACTTGGAGCTGGGTGAATCCGGATGTGGATAATTGCGTAGCTAGAAATTTTCTGTAGTAATCATGAAAATACAGCAAAATTTACCTTTCTTATTATTGTTCTCCTGGATTTGGAGTCCCTGACCCGATGCTTGTCTCTTCTCAGTGGATTTTTCATTGCTGCAAGTGCATATGAAGACCAGTTGGCACTATTCTCCGTTTCAATGTCTGCTTCCAGTGATATCATTGATAAGGTAAAGATATGTTTTTAGTTGCCCAGGATTGAGCAAATATTTGGCTTGTCTATGTATTTCAGAATATAAAATTAGAAGCTCAAGAATTTACCATGGGCTTTCCTTATGGGGTTATTGAGACGTCCTTTTGTGAAACGATTTCAGAGAATATTTTTTCCTTCTGAAATTGAAGGGGACACAGTTCCTGCCAGAAGTGTCCAGAAAACCAGTATATGTGGTACCATATGGAGCATGTGCTTTATTTCAAGGGAGTCTAGCCATTCAAGTAAAGACAATAATCCTGTACTAGCTGTTCTTCTGAATAGGTATGTCAATTGAGATAGTATGGTTTGTGATATCTATTATTCACATGGCTATAGGGTGAAATTATTGTTATTTTTCTTTTCTAACTGTGTTCTTCATAGTTAATCTGACTACAGACTGATAAATCTGGTAGTGTAGGAGGGGAGCTGTCTTGAATGAGCTGTTGCTACTGGGATGGAATATAAAAGAGCATGCTATTCATATAATTTCTCAGTATATTGAAGATGGACCACTAGCACATAATATTGTGGAAGTTCCCCGTTCCAATGGATTTGCCTTTTTATTCAGGGTTGGTGATGCTCTCCTATTGGATCTTACAGATGCTCACCATCCTTGTTGTGTATACAGGACAAACTTAGTCGAGGAACAAAATTTTGATGATGACAATGTTGATGACAATGTTGCTGTCTGCGCTAGCGCTTTACTTGGGCTGAGTGAGAATGACCCCATGTGTATAGATGGTGAAAATAGCAATATGAAATCTATCTCCAGATATGTGTGCTCATGGAGTTGGGAACCGCAAGATGATAAAAACCCGAGGATGATATTCAGCATTGATACAGGAGAACTTTTCATGATTGAAGTTTCATTTAATTCTGGCGATCTCAAAGTTAATAAATCTGAGTGTCTCTATAAAGGTCTACCATTCAAGGCCCTATTGTGGGTCAAAGGTGGATATTTGGCTGCACTTGTGGAGATGGGGGATGGAATGGTTCTAAAATTGGAAAATGACAGGCTAACTTACACAAGTCCCATTCAAAATATTGCACCGATCTTGGATGTGTCAGTTGTGGATTGCCATGATGAGAAACATGATCAAGTGTTTGCCTGCTGTGGTGTGGCACCAGAGGGATCATTAAGGATTATTCGAAGTGGTATAAGTATAGAAAAGTTATATAGGACTGCCCCAATTTATCAAGGTATAACTGGTACTTGGACAGTCCGAATGAAAGTAAAAGATCCATATCATTCCTTTCTTGTCCTATCATTTGTTGAAGAGACCAGAGTACTATTTGTTGGCTTAAACTTCACTGATGTAACTGATTCAGTTGGTTTCCAGCCTGATGTATGTACCTTGGCATGTGGTCTTCTGGATGATGGTTTGCTGGTACAGATCCATCGAGATGCTGTTAAACTTTGTTTACCAACGGAGGGTGCACATTCTGAAGGTATTCGGTTACCTTCTCCAATATGTACATCTTGGTCCCCAGATAATATAAGTATCAACTTGGGGGCAGTTGGACATAGTTTGATCATTGTTGCCACTTCTAATCCATGCTTTTTATTCATTCTCGGGGTCAAGTCTCTATCAGCGTGTCACTATGAAATTTTTGAAATGCAACGTGTGAGACTGCAACATGAATTATCTTGTATATCTATACCTCACAATTCTTTTGAGCCACAGTCGTTTAGTACTCCCTTCAATATGGTGGACAATAACCATGCAGCTACACTTCCAGTTGGAGTTGATGTTGGCAATACCATTGTTATTGGCACACATAAACCTTCTGTTGAAGTTTTGTCTTTTCTACCTGATAAGGGTATAAGAGTTATTGCTTCAGGGACTATTTCATTAACAAATACACTGGGGGTTGCTATTAGTGGGTGCATCCCTCAAGATGTAAGGCTTGTCCTAGTTGATCGAATCTATGTTCTTTCGGGATTGAGGAATGGAATGTTACTTCGGTTTGAGTGGCCTGCTGCCTTCACATCCGAGCTACCTAAGTACAGTTCTACGAGTTTCTGTTTAGCAAATGCAGATGCTGGCTTATCAAACATGCAAATTCCAGATCCTTTTGGTTTACGAGGTTGTTCAGTTAATTCAGCTGATGAGACAAATCATTTTCCCGTCAATCTCCAAGTGATTGCTATCCGCCGCATTGGCATTACTCCAGTGTTCCTGGTTCCTCTGAGTGATTCTCTTGGATCAGATGTAATTGCTCTCAGTGATAGGCCGTGGTTGTTGCAAACTGCAAGGCACAGTCTCTCATATACTTCTATCTCATTTCAACCTTCAACACATGTGACTCCTGTCTGTTCTGATGAATGTCCTAATGGAATTTTATTTGTTGCAGAGAACAGTTTACATTTGGTGAGAAATCTTATCCTTTGCACTGTGAATTTATGTTTAAGCATTCATTCTGTTGATGCCACTGTCCCTTTTCCTCTTGTTGACATCTAAACTGCATAGAGAACATAATGCGTGATATAACACTTGAGTTTGTATTATTATCAAGAGTAAGATATGTCCCTTTTTAGCTTTTTAACTCCACATATTTCTACATCTACTTGAGTGGGCTTAAATATCACAAAATGTGTCCAATGCCTTTTCTTTTCTGAATATTTGATGATATGTGAATAAGTATTATTGTGATTCAAACTTGATATTTGAAGTTTTCCTGTATTCTTTGCCCTTGAGGACTTGTGGCTCCTGAGTTGCACCTGTATTAGCTCTTGAGCATTTAATTCATGAATGTAAGTTCGCTTTGATGAATGCCTTCTGGGAATTTAGGTCAAACAGGCTTGGGTAAAATCTTTGATTATGGTGTTCACTTTTCATTTATCCTCCTTTATATTTGAGTATAAAGAATAACTTGATTTTTGTTGTTTGGATTATTTGAGGAGCATGTTGACTATTTGTTGCTTGACTTCGATCCAACGATGATAGACTGTATGCAAGTTGACTAGCTATTTATATTGTATGTGTTTGTAATTGTGTTATAACGAAGTGTATCTTTCATCCTAAGCCCATTGAATTGGTGTTTTTTTTTTCTGTTGCTCAGAATTTTATGATATATTTTGCCCTTATTATCTATAAAATGGTGCATGTTCTGTTTTACAAAAAGCAAGAAATTTCATAAGTGTGATGCAACATATTAGTATATATTGTATAATTGTTTTTTAATAATTGAATGTGCAGGCTTCTCTAAGTTGTATATACTGCTACTGGTATGGTTAAGTATGCTTATATAACATGGTTTTTGGTTCTCTAGGTCGAGATGGTGCATAGTAAAAGGCTTAACGTGCAGAAGTTTCATCTTGAAGGCACTCCGAGGAAGGTCCTATATCACAATGAAAGCAGGTTATTACTTGTGATGAGGACTGATTTGAGTGATGATATGTGCTCGTCTGATGTTTGTTGTGTTGATCCTCTTCGTGGGTCAGTGCTGTCATCTTTTAAACTTGAACTTGGCGAAACAGGAAAATCTATGGAGTTAGTTAAAGTTGGAAATGAACAAGTTGTGGTAGTCGGGACCAGTCTCTCTTCTGGTCCTGCTATGATGCCCAGTGGTGAAGCTGAAAGGTATATTATCTATTTTCTACCCATTTCCTTTCTAACATACAATTTAACAGACTATACATGCTTTGTATGCTGAATTCTTGAAAATTTACTGTCTCTCTAGAATATGTGTGCAATTTATTTCGGTAATTTCTCTGGAAGCATGTACATGTATATATATTGTAACTGGATGCTTATTTAACAGTACCAAGGGCCGTCTAATTGTCCTCTGCCTTGAACACATGCAAAATTCAGATAGTGGTTCAATGACATATTTTTCAAAGCAAGGGTCTTCTCAACGAACTTCTCCGTTTAGGGAAATTGTTGGGTATGCTACGGAACAGCTATCAAGTAGTAGTCTTTGCAGCAGTCCAGATGATACCAGTTGTGATGGAATCAAACTTGAAGAAACTGAAGCATGGCATTTCAGGATGCCTTATTCAACCACGTGGCCTGGAATGGTACTTGCAATTTGTCCTTATCTTGACCGCTACTTCTTGGCTTCTGCCGGTAATGCTGTAAGTAGCAAAATTTTATATGCATGCTTCTGATGTGTTGGGAGAATATGGTCTACCATATGGTAATTTCTAACAATGATAGTTGGTTTCTTATATCAGTTTTATGTATGCGGTTTTCCAAATGATAATCCCCAAAGAGTGAGAAGGTTTGCTGTGGGAAGATCACGTTTTATGATAATGTCTTTGACTGCGTATTTTACTAGGATCGCGGTTGGTGACTGCCGTGATGGTATCCTTTTCTATAACTATCATGAGGTAGGCACTGTCAGTAATTTTGTTATACGTTTGATCTATATCGTGGACTCAGGAAGTATTTCTTCCAGTGGAGTATTGTTCAATTTGAAATGATTTGTTATATTTTTCTTTGCTTGGGACAGAGAAATGGAATTTGATGTATGTGTATGTGTGATTGGTACTGAAGTTATATATTTGCTCTTTCATGCTAGGATGCCAAGAAGCTGGAGCAACTTTACTGTGATCCATCACAACGATTAGTTGCTGATTGTATTCTAATGGATGTTGACACTGCTGTTGTCTCAGATCGCAAGGGGAGCATTGCTGTTTTGTCATGTTCAGACCGTTTAGAAGGTAATTTGAGGGCTTAAGTATGTATATTCTATACCTAGCATATGTGTTTGTATATTCCATACCTAAACAAGTGTCTTGATGTCTCTTTTGTTATTGGCTTCCAAAGAGGTACTTTTATCAAGTGATGTAATGGGTGCACTATCAAGATGAGGCATCTGATTTTATATTATATCATTAGTGTTAAGTGATCCCACATCGGTAAAATATGAAGTAAAGTGGCTACATATAATCGTGTAAGTGAAACCCTACTAATAAGGTTGATCTTTTAGTAGTGGAAGCCCAAGTCATTTTTTGTAGCTCAATATTGATATTTAACAGTTAGAAATATACAAAAACAGTCAAGGCAGAAAAGGAAGGATTAGAATGAGTTTTAGGAAACTCCATATAATCTGTTAAAGTTCTTGATGATGCTATTGCTATTTTATTTTGTAAAGATTGTACGGAATCGTATTTCTTTGAATGAGAACATACATTCAACTTGAGTCACGGACTCAAATTGCGCCTTAATGAGTAACCAGATATTGTAATGAGCTGCAAAAATAGAAGCCAACAAGTTCACTCTTAATTCTTAAGTGAAAAACAAGATGCAATGCATTGGTGTAATGTTTATCCAGAAAGATTAGTACATCAAGAAGGATCTTATGCATCCTTAATTCTTGCTTTACCCAGAAATTCTAAAACCTGAATTCCTATTATGCGACGTCTTTGTGTAAACCAATTTGCACCCTAGTGAAGGTAATATAGAAACCTACTTGCGTAAATTGTTGGGTCCTAATGCTTGCAGTTGCTATGAGGACAAAACAGACGCATGTCATTATATTTTGTTTTTTGTTTTACTTTACTTTCACCTGATTGAATTTTCACAAAGTAGTTTTGACCAGCCAGTCCCTTGTATGAATCTTTTGCTTTGCTCGAATTTGTGTTCTTTGAGCAAACTTAAAACTACATACATTCAGCTGCGTTGTTGATTTTTTAAATGAAGTTTCTAATTGTTGGATATCTTTCTTTTTTTTTCCTCCCAGAAAATGCAAGTCCAGAGTGCAACTTAACATTGACTTCTGCATATCACATGGGTGAGATAGCCATGAGCGTCAAGAAGGTGAATTCTTTATACCCTTAATGCTAGGTGTTCTTTGAACGGTGTTGCTGCAAAATACGTTAACTGCCCTGGTGACCACATCTAATGTCCCTCAGTGCCTTGAACTTTGTTATAAAATTGAACACAAACATCTTGACGTGGCTTTGTAATAGTGTAAGTGTTTCTAGAGTTGAATGGAATGTGTAGGTTAAGCCAATGAAACTTGAGGGTGGCACTGCTCATAAATTAGTCATATCTGTTGTTTTATATTTTAGTTGTACTCCCTCCAAGCCATATATGGTACTTGTTCTATTTTGCATGTCCCATATTGTTTGGCATTTTAGAAGTCCGTGCTTAAATTTAATATAAATCATTTTCATTAAGTCCACTGTTTTTTATTGCATTTAATGAGGGTAAACCTGGATAGTAATTTACACTTTGTTTTGTTATACCATAGTCAATGCCATCTCCTTAAAAAGTTGGATTTTTCTGAATATCTCAAATTTTTCGGACAATAGGAATATAATATTTTTTGCCGCAAACCAATTTTATGGAGTACATAAATATCTCCTAACAATATCCAGGAGCTTGTATATTTCTTAATTTTCTCTTTATTTATCTCCTTCCAATTTGTAATCTGCTTGATGTGTTCAGTTGAAGTGGAATGAACTGAGGATATCTGACATTAACATCTAACTCTGCTTTCTTTTTCAGGGATCTTTTTCATATAAACTTCCAGCTGATGATATGTTGAAGGGCTATGATGGGCGTAGTGCAAATATTGATTTGCTACAGAACACGATTGTGGCTAGTACACTGTTAGGAAGCATTATAATCTTCATTCCTATATCAAGGTATGTTTGATGTTCTCAAGCAAATTCTACGTTTAGATAGGTGTATCAAAGGCGATGCTGAATGGTCAGGCTGCTTCAATGCATTTTCTTATCTCATATAACTGTATTAAAAGAACAAATAAAACATTTATTCGTGAAATATCAGAATCCAGTTTCTAGTATCATGCAAAATTTCCTGTATAAGATTATAAGCTGCTTTGGATATGTGCACATTATATGGAGGTTGGTGGTCAGAAAAGGTGAGAATACAGCTCGAAAACTAAAAGGGGTAGAGGTTGACCTGAATTGACATTGAAAGTAGTAACTAGTAAGAAAAAGAAATGATAACACGTGACTTAATATATGAGATCAGGGGTTTTCAGAAACTGGTTCAGAACCGAACCGGGCTGAACTCAACCTTGACTGATTAGTTTTTTGTTTTGTTTTTGAAATAATTAAAATGTGCCTGTGCGAACATGAGAAAAATAGTAGCGATTCTAAAAGTATCAAGAATGAAAAGTTTTTTTTACTCTACTTGCTAACCATCACGCTTTTTCAGGGATGAATACGAGCTGTTGGAAGCTGTACAGGCCAGACTTGCTGTTCATCGGTTGACTGCTCCTATTCTAGGCAACGATCATAATGAATTCCGCAGTCGTGAAAATCCAGTAAGAAAATCGAAAACTTTATTGTATTTTTGTTTCTTCTTTTTGCTTACAACTTCATTCGATCTCTTATTGACAGGCTGCAGTACCTAAGATACTTGACGGTGACATGCTAGCTCAGTTCTTGGAGCTCACAAGTCTGCAACAAGTGGATGTATTAGAATTGCCTCCTGGCACACAAGACACAACGAAGTTAAGTTCTAAGCCACAGTCTCCTCCTATCCGAGTCAATGATGTTGTGCAACTGCTTGAACGAGTGCATTATGCTCTAAATTAGTCAAAATGTCTCGTTCTGGTCTTGAAATAACGGATTTGCAAGCAGCTGAGCAAAAGGCCATTACGTGCCAAATACCAATGAAAGGAACTTCACTCATTTGTGTTTCTCTCGAGGATGAAGTTCAATTTCAGAGCCGATCACTGTTTGCAGGAGCAGTTCTGTTTGGAAGAGACTACAAATGATATATTTCAGCCCACAATTATACAAAGCTAGCTGGCTCTTTAGGAAATAAGTTTGTGAATACGCGTGGGGACACCATATATACCTCGTAATAGGTTGCCCTGTTGTATTATATTACTGTTGATGCAAGCGTGACCTGGTCGAGGAAAATAATATTTATTTTGGTTTCCTGTAAAATTCTTTTCTATATGGTTGATAAAGCATGCCAGATGTGCATATAAGCTTAAAGTTGGTATAAAAGACCCGTATTTAATACTCAGTTATCGGTACATTTGATTTTTGTAAGATTACCACTTACAGTTACAGTCTTACAGACGAGTAATATATGCAGGATTGTGGAGTAGCTTGAAGCATTTTGGTTATCTGCTCACTGTCATTTTGTTTGTCTTGTTAAAAGGAGCATTCACCGGTGCAATTAGTTGAAGACCGTGAACGATTTTTCACGAGATCAGAATTTGTTCGTCAGGTTGGTCATTCCCTTGTTTTTTTGTTTTCAGATTGTATGTAAATACCTGAGTGAGACAGACATGAAAACCGGCTTGTATACCGGCTGGGGTAGTGAGGATATAAAACTCTTTCCTCACTTCGGTGGGCCACC
>JAYMTE010001414.1:0-13440 GCA_036897545.1 Pelargonium fulgidum
AAAAGAAAAAAAGTAGTCCGCTATAGCGACAAAAGTCCTCAACACCTTTTTAGCTAAGGAGGGGCTATCAATTCAAAATATTATCCGCTGTAGTCATTCATTTAGGCAACATAGTATAAGACCTATCAGCTCTTCTTCAGAAAGTCTTGTATGGATTACTCAGGTATTATATAAGACTCTTCAGTAAATATAGTTGTACGAAACTACATTTTACTATTTACTACTAAATGTCTGACTGTTCAGGAACCAAAAACTAAGAAAACAAATAAGCACATAAAGCATCTTAGGTAGAAAGGACTGGAAGTGGGAGAGAGGTCCTTCTCGTAGAATCTATTTAGAATCGGTTCAATTCCAATCACTTCCATTTCTATTAAGCTTCTTTCCTTCTATAACAGAAACTGAAAGCACGAAGGATGGCTGAGACTGATTTCAAAAGTTAAGCTTTCAATTCCCAACCTATACCTAATCTTCTTGGGCTTACCTCCCGTCTATCTCTTACTGGGCTTCTATGAAACTCTAAGGATTCTATTTCATCCTTCCTTTAGAAAGCTTTTGCAACTCAATTCCATTCTAATAAACCTGAATTAACTCTACTTATTAGTGGTCGTACCTGTTATGACTGTTATGAAAGGAGTCATTTGGTAGATAAACTAGATATAGAATACAATTTGTCCTCCTAAGCTATTTTCTTTTATAAAGAGGGTGTCCATTTCTAAAAAGTGATAAAAACAAGTTAAAGAGCTTGTCATATTTAAAGGGCTCTTATGCCCGCTTCTCTTTATAAATACTGTAATGTGCCAAATTCCTCTAAAGATTTTACAATACCTACCTAGTTGGGATAGTTAACTGAATAATAACTGAGTTCTAATAAATAGCGTATGGGTACTTATAAGCATTGAATATTCCAGTCCAGAAAACCTAGAGGAAATTTGTATTTCTTCTCAATTTGCGTTCACTTATAAAGCAACTTTGTTACGGTAGTTATACTAAGTCGAAGGAGATGCTGTTACTGGATCAAAATACGAAGAGTCCTTTAAGCGTGAATTACAGGGAATTCCTAGAGTCTTTATTTAACGAGAGCTCTACTTCCAAAGTTCTATTAAAAAACACTTAAGCAAAATCTTGTATTTTTTTCCCAGCAATCTGAGATGAGAATAAGCTAAACCCCTTGGGAAAGGGAGGTGTTATAATGTCGGAATTTTTTTATGCGAAATTTTAAAGAAATAAGTTTGACTAGCCAAGAAGTATCCGTAGAATCCCTTTTTTTCATTAATTAAAGCGCTAAAAAGTTGAAAGATTTGAATGTTGAGTATTTCCTGTGAACGTTGTAATGAAAAATTAGAGTTTCTAAAATCACTACTATTGATATTTTGAAACATGACTTAAGGCCCAGATTCGCTGATGCTGAGTCCTAAATCTGCCTAAATCTGGGGGAGTTTGTGTAATCAGAGCGGTTTTCTTAAAGCAAACGACTTGAGCCCACGTTTCTAGATGAATTAAATCGAAGTTCTAATATCTAATTTTACGGTCTAAAGTTGGCGTGTAGTTTATAGCTAAATTAGGAACGGTTTTCAAGAAAGGGATTCTAGATACCAAGACTCTCGATTCTAACTTCGGAAAATGTGCATGCTTCTATTAAATGATTATTAAACCCTGACTTTTTATGAGTTCAACCCGAATTAGTAATACGAGATAGTGGTGTAAGAATCGATTTTCATTTTCTGTATTTTACCTGCAGGCAGTTTTAAAGATATATCCTGATTTTAGCTCTATTTCAATTTCAAAGGTCGACTATTGGAAAGAGTCCACATAAAAGGAAAGACCGAACTTATTATATTATTTGATTAGAAACTATGTACTAACTAAACTTCTATCGAATTATTGAAATAAAAATACGGGATCTTGCTTTGGATATTTGGATCAGTAGCACTTGAACCTACGACCACTCGATATACTCGACGTATAAATAAATGGCTTTTTCGATGCTAGAAGCTCCTGGAGTATTGTTTCACCTAAGTCAATTTATATAGAAAGGCAGTAGAATTTAGCCTTGGTTCTTCCTATTGCTTCTGATAAAGTAGTTTATTCCTTGGGAAATTAAGTAGATTCATTCAAAAAATGTATGTAATTAGGTAACTTCCTTTGGGAGCTCCTTATAGTCTAATCCGAGTATAGTTTAAATTTTGAGTCTAGGATCCCTCTTAAGAAGGGACTCCCCTCTTGGTAAAATAGACTTGAATATCTGCTCCTATTAATTTCGTGTAGATTTAGAGAGCTTTGTTATACAAAGATTGGGTTCCACTTTAGTGCATAATTAGAGTAATGCGGATTCTGGTTTCTACCTTACTTCATTGAGCTAAGCATAGTAGGTTAAAAACGGTGTTCTGATATTCAAGTACTAAAAGCGGTTACTACTTGGAATACACTTACATAGTAGGTATGCTTAGTAATGAAAAGTAAAAAAAGTAAAGAGCAAGTTTAGTACTCAATCTTGGCTATATTATATTACATTACGTCTTGGTGTTTCAAGTTTTGATATAGAAAGACCCTTAAAGGTTTTACAAGATAAAGTCTTAATTAATTGTAGCTTTGTTGTTTGCAGCTAATGGAAACGAGCAGAAACAAGCGAAGCTAGAGAAGAAACTTGCTTTGCTAGCCTAAGAATTCCTTTCTAAAGAGAAAGCCTCAAGCTAGAACTTCCTTCCGTAACTTAGTGCAACAAATTTTTGGTCTCTAGTCATCAGTTACAAAGAGGGTTTAATTGTTCTTTAGTTCATAAGTTTCCTTGAAGTACCTAATCGCAAGCATTCTCTTCTCAGTAACAAGTAGTATCAATGTAGTCAAAGCGCATACTATGTACCGACTTTGCCACTCGGCTACCTTATTTAATACAACTAATGCGCACAAAAACTCTTAGTATCCTATCTCAGTCCCAGTCATTTTTCTCTTTCTAGTCATTAGCTATCAATCGTATGTAACTTAGTGGAAAACGCTTCTAAGCAGTATATCCGCCTCTTGTTCTAGCTCCTAGAATGACTTGAGACTGGTATATGAAGCGCACAGGGAGGCAGAAGCAGCTTTGTCCTGTGATTAACAGTCCGAGGTCCCAGACTTTATTACTTCGGTAAAAAAAAGAAACTTGATAAAAAGAGCCCTTCTTTTTTTACTTCTTGCTCTAATCAAATTTAGTGCGCGTGTAAGAGGGGGTACTTATAAAGAAAGAGAATAGCTTATCAGGCATGCTTTTAGTACCAAAACAAGTCCTTTCGCTTTCAATGTAGGGTCCCCTTCTGTCAATGTAAGATATCACTAAATCCCAGCTTCACCTATTACTTAAGGGCCTTGTTCGTTACACCAAATAATATAGGTATAACTTCTAATACGGATAAAGACTATCTATCTCTGTTATTTTAAAAACTCCAATACTCTATAACTGCTATACTTTGAGCTTTAGAGCTCTCCTACATGGCAGCTTTCTAACTTAAACTTCAGTAATAAAAGGAACTTCTTTGGTATCAAATTCCTTTCAATTCTAGCTAAGCGAACTCCCTAAGGAAAAGACTTTATCCTGTATCTTGAAGAAATGATGGGACCTTATAGTACTTAAACGGAGCTCCTTTACATATCTCCTGAATTTACGCATTTCTTAATTCCACTGCTTAGAATGAGATCACAGCTAAACCCCTTAGAATTTTCCTAGATATTCTCTAATCCTAGGAAAAAGTTTATAGACTTACTTTGTCTTTTTTATTCCTAACTCACAAAGTTCAGAAGCTGAAAAGCAACTAACTATTAGAAATTCCTATAATTTCATTTCATTTTCTATAACTCCTTAGAATCTAAGGGAAGCCGGGACTCTTAATTCCTGAAGTTAGTAATACAGGCGATGCAGCCAAAGGAAGTGCAGCTAGGAAAGCTAGGAACACTCGGGAGAGAGAACTTTCCGATTGTATTCTTTAGTTTCCTTAAGGGTTATGATGGTACTGTAGCTACTGTAGAATAGAGGACTCTCTTAATCATGACAGATTAGTTCTTTTGCTTTGAACCTAACTCTAAATCCATTCACTTGTTCTTTGTTATAACTTACTAATCTAAGGAACACACATGAAGAACACAGTCTCTGAAATTCCCTGCTTGTTTGTTTCTTAGCTGTCCTTGGCTAATTAGGAAGTCTTACTGTTATGAACTAGTACTATCCTAGCTATCAAGAGTAAGAATATCGCAGTTAAGAAGTTATAGCTATTAAGACTAAGAAGGTATAGCTAGGAGATAAGACTAAGAAGAAAAAGAAAGTTTTGAGTGAAAGATCGTTTTTTTAAGATTAAGAGTATGAAAGCAAGTAAGAGTAGTAGATGGTTAACTGGACAGGAATTTTATATTGGGCTTTAACAATTAGGCCTTGTTATGGAGAAAATACCCTTTTATGAGTAAGCAATTCATTGAAAATTTAGAGAAGAAATCGTATTTTATTATGAAAAACAACTAAAAACCACTTGAATTTAAGATATTAAAATAGGTAGGGATCCCGCTTCTAAAGAACGCTATGTTGTATACTAAATCTAAAAACTACACATAAGAAAGTAAGAAGTCTTTTAGTAGTATTAGGCATAGGCACTCTCCCGTCTCTAGAAAAAATTTTTAGATGTATTAAGCAGGGATTAGGATATTGATTTGTAAAAGTTTTTGACTGTACCCTAGAATAGGAGGGTCGTGGGTTTGCTAAATTAGACTTTATGTTAAAAATCTTGATAGAGAGTGCCCTCTAAACTAGTCTAAATAAAGCTGCAGTCGTAGTAATCTTAGGCTAGCCCCACTGTACGGGAAGCCGAAACCTTGTTTAGCCCTCAGGTTTTTATTCCCTTAAAAAGGCTTGCCTTGCTCCTAAAATAACTCGTACAAATGAAACTAACAAAAGGTTTTAGTCCTAGAAATTGATAGGTCCGCCGGTAATTTTGATTTAATATTACCAAGATCCCTGTTTCTAGATTCTTTAGGCTTGCACCTTATACAAATCCGAAACGAAATGCAGGATACTTTACTTATTTACTGGAAACGCCTTACTCTAGTCCTAATTCATTTCCCGTTTCAAATGACTTTCCTCTCCATTTTTATATCCATATCCCTCATTTTAGATCCCCTTAAAAATAGAGCAGGATACCGTAACCTGTGTTCCCTAAGAAAGATATAGAAATTCTTGTACAAACAATAAAGGATTCTAACCTCAAATCCCCTCTCAATAGTGCACGGATCCTAGTAACAAGAGTCAAAACCCCTAAATTCTTTTCTTTTTCTCCAATATGCATGCCTTTTAAGCTTAGCTGTAACCCAACTTTGTTATAAACGATTCTATCCTGTAAAGAATTAATGGAACAGAAATCCCTCTTCGAATAAGGAAAACCCTTGGAAGTACCTTAGTATTACTACCCGCTTTTTCTAAAGGACCCTTACTTTGTATCGCTTTACTTTAAACTAACAAAAGTGCCTCCCTTACTTTTTTCTCTTGAAAGCTTGTTAAGATATAGCTTATAAAAAGGCTTATCCCTCATCTCGGTCTCTTTACTGAAACCGGATTGCCTTTAGCTTTAACTCCCCAGAATCTTATCGAGAATAGGAACCCTGAAATTAGAGGAGCACAAAGTCAAAACTCCTCTGCGGAACACTCACTGCCTTATTTCACAACAGGGTAAACTACCAGTCTACGCACTAAACTTCTTTTTTCTATAGCTCTTGCCTTATAGTTACTCGGTATAAAAAGAGCATTGTAAGACTTTAAATCCAAAAGGGAACTTTTTCGGGATAGACACGGGGCTTTCCTTCTTCCATATTCACTAAAATTTGATGCCTATTATGCAAAAGAATCCGCTAAAATTGCTTTTATGTATACTGGAGAGTTCCTTTTTCAGACTAAAAGCTTGAAAAATCCCTGGTAATTCTTGGGGATTCCGAAACATAAGATATAGAAAACGTTTCTTTAACTATCAAGACAGCGGGTACTCTGAATCCAGTAGCTCGAAGTTTCTACAAAAAAGAAATAAGATTCAGCACTATACTTTAAAACCTTACCAATCCCAAATAGAGAGGCGTTTTTCTAGTATAAGAGCTCAAATTAAGGGACTTCCTTGCTTTTAGTCGCAATACCTTTTATTAAAAAAACAAAAATGAACTTTCCAAGCACCTTAGCCCTACTCCTGATTTATCCAAGCTACTCTACCAGAAACTCTGTGTAACACGGGTCCCGGATTCTGTCTTCTATTTTTCCTATAGGCCTTAAGGCCGGATCCAAAAAGGGTTTTCTAACTTTCACTTTATAAACTCCTCTTTTTCTGGGGCTTTCTAAATGAAAGGATTTCCGCATAGGGTACTCAGAATATAGGGATATTAAGGGACCCAAGTCAAAATTATGAGTATACTGAATAAAGAAGCTACTCTTTTCTGGCTAACTAAGTTATTAGACTTTGTTACCTGGAGCTCTTTTGTAAGTGTTTCTATACGCGCAGGCTTTTTTTTGCCTACAAAGGCTCGAAAGTTTCCTGTAGTAGGGTTCCCTCCGATAAGTTTTTTTCTCCGCACGTAGAGAGCTTGAAAAGGGAAGACAAAAATAAAAGGGGTTGAGTATATACTAAGATTTTTTAAGCTGTCTTAAAATATCAACCAGAAATAGCAATGGGTTTTACTCGTACGGGATTTCTTCGTGAATATATAAAGTAAACGAGTTCCATATTCTATTAATTGGTGAAATGGGCGGGTTTTTATTATCAAGGAGCTGCTAAATTAAATACAATAAGAACAGGAATCAATTAATTTTTAGAAAAGAACCACATAACTTCCTATGTTCTACTCTCTCTAATTTAACCTAAAATTCTGGTAACGAAAATATAGGGCCTACTTGGGAGATTCTTATACCGAGTTTATCCGTTAGGGACAAAGCGCCCCTGAATACAAAGTACTAAAGTAAGTTAACACCCGAAAAATAAGAGTAAGGATAAAAAATTACGATTCTTTAAGTTTCTTCAAAGGCCCACTAAAATTCAACCTCTTCTACTAGAGTAAGTAGTTGGTGATACACTTCTATTTACAAGCGCTCTGTATGCTTGTTTTTAATGCATTATAACTTTTTGTCCTATTCTAGAGGGTCTTTTAACATTCTTGTGCTTTTCTATAGGGATCCACCCCTTCGCGAGGGTATCCTAAGTTTTAGTATCTAAGTTGAAATAGAAACCTGGAATTACAAATAAAAAAGAGTTAAAAGGGAGTTAGGATCTAAAAGCCAACCTAGCTATACGCCGACATATGTCAGAGTAAAGTGAAATTTTTGGTATAGAGTCCTCAAAAGAAAATTCGAAATACTTGTTAATAGAATATCTATCCAGAAAATCAGAGGATAGAGTTCCTTTATATTTATAGAGGCTCTAGATTTTTTGCATACCCCTATGGATGCTTGACATATACACGCGATTTATAGACTCTTAAACTATAAGAAAAAGGAGCCCCTATTTACACCCCCTTTGTTGTAGTGTCAGAACAAGTAGCTTTGCGTTTCTGAACTAAGAGTAGAGACCCTACCCTATAAGTATTGCTCCTTTAGTATCGAGAGTATCGAGTTAGAGCACAAGCAAAGTTTTTATGACTCCTATACAGACAAGTTTAGCTCCATAATTAAGGTATAAGTATAAACTAAGAGAGAGGTTACACCTACTGAAGCAGAATTAAGAAAAAGAAATCCTCGGGCAGTCATTAAAGAATAAGGGTCCTCTAATCGGGGCTCTTCAGGCCTACATATACTCGCTTTCAAAGTTTATATATTCATTAAATCTGAGATAGGTGCCCATAGTCAGTCTCTTCCTTTTGTTTGAACCAGGACTCCCGGAACGGAGTCTTGCTAAACGAGTGCAAGTTTCTAAAGATAAAGATATTCTAAAGTCTTTTAAGAGAGCTTGGGATAATACAAATAAGTAGATTTCGTAGTATGCCTATAACTAGTTCTTAACTTCGTTGACCCATCGACGGAGGCCATCTCGGATATCCTATTTACGACTCTGTAGTTTTAATAATAGAACTAAACTGTCCTTATTTTTAGAGGCAATTTTCCAGCGGGCGCAAACTTGAATTTCTAACCGGTATTTGCTAGATTTACTTATCTTGTTTGAGTAATTACATAAAAATTTGATACAGGGGGTCCCTCCTAAGTTTTAGGCTACCCCTATTATTTATTACATATCGCACTGAACTTGACAATCTAAAGAGCCTCTTACCCCAATTTCCTAAAAGTGAAGTAGTCAAATTCCTTGTTATCGATACTATTCTGCTTGTATAATAAAACAAAATTGAAACCCGATTTACTAATAAAACTAGGAGGAGTTTGTAGTATTCTGGTATCTAACGTGTTACGGTATCCTGGAAAGGGGTGCTTACAAGTAACTAATTCTTAAACTGTACCTGCGTCTAAACCAAGTATTGTAGGAAAAACTCGATTGCCCACTTAAAAGAACTCCCAATGCTCAATACCGAATCTTTCATTTTTGAGGCTTATAAAAGCTGGGCTTTTTTACCTCTACTAGGGGAGCCCCTTATATTGAGTACTTTAAAAATTCCACATTTACGGACTTTCATGGGTCTACCCCGCCTGCCTGGACTTTTCTTTTATCTTCATTTTTCCTGAATATTAGGCTTCACAAAACAAATAGAAAAACGAGTCTACTAGACGCTGACAGGACCTTTATGTAAATTTCTTTTATTTTCATATCATATAGCATACCCTATTAGTGCGCTTTTAATTTCTTGAATCGAGATCCTGGATTCTTGATATCCAATTTTTGAAATAAAAAGTACAACAACCGAACGACTTTTCCCCTTGTTTCATAGGAGGTCCCTAATAAGAAAGGGAAATCCAAATCCAATCCCCTCGGATAATCCAAATGAGGATCTCAATCCCAACATTTTATAGATAGCTATATCCCTGGACAGGAATTACAAGATTTTTTCAATCCCTTTTGATAAAACAATATTAGAAAATTCTCCACTTAAACGAATTCAGAAGCGGATATACTTATAAGTACTTTTTACTACGAGTCTCTCTCATTCCAAAAAATACACTCTTTAAAGGAATTTGTTAACAAGCATAGGTCTCTACTATTTTATTTATTTACACTCTTTTCTCTATTAGCAAAAAACTAGAATCCAGCTTTAGCTAGGATATCCTATTTTATAAGTCTTTCTGTCTAATAAAATAGCTACAGAATTCTTTCTTCAGAAAAGGGCTTCGCTCACTTACTAATGAAACTGATTACTTCTACTCTTTACTACAGAATATGGAAGCAATTAAGGCTCAAACTTACCTATATTATTAGTATTCAAGCTACATTTCTAAATTTAATGAGTAGCAGTTGCATATATGAAAAAGGGGTTTCTGAAGGACTTCCCTAAAGATTTACTGCCTAGGATACTTGACGAATCCTGGTTATTTAACTCATGCTTGTTGCTCTTTATTCGTTAATTTTTATATTCCTAGTTTATACCAAAAACAAATGTAACACCGGAACCCATAAGTATAAAAAGTCTATAAGGATTAAAAGTCAAATTTCATCCATTTCTTTTTGCTAGATTAAATTGAATTACTTGTACTTTAAGGGATGAAAAAGCCAAGCATTTGAGCAAATCTAGTTATGCAACTTCAAGATCAAGGGTAAGGGCCCTTAAAAAAATAGAGACGAGTTATCCATATTTTTTTAATCTCAAAAAGTGACATTCCTAAAACTAAAAATTTACTCAGTATTAGCTTAGACAGGGAGTACCGGGCTTAGTATATATAAGGACGCTCCTAGGTACTGCGCCAACTCTTTTTTTACGTTATATATAATTAACAGTATCTAAATTAAAAGTGTATCCCTTTTAAGTTAAAAGTAAGGGATTGAAGTCTTGCAAGTAATTTTTATTTCAGAATAGCTTGCGCTAGGTTCAAAAAACTCTAATTATCAAACCTCTACCAAGTAAAGAACTCGACATTATGACAGGAACTTCTTTTAAGGGGATAAATTTCCATTATACTAACACATATCAAGGATCCTGGTTTTACTTGACAACTATCAAAAAACATAAAAACGATCTCCCTTTTAGAGGATATTTTGACAATCAAAGCTATTTTGGCACCTAACTTCTTTTATAATTTTGTATATTTAATCAGCATTCCAGACAGGGGAACTCCTAGCTTTTAGCTGTACAATCCGGGTATAACCCCTTTTTTAAGACATAGTAATTTAGGTAATTACAAGCCCCGAAACCCTTTGAGTTTGCCTAGCTAGAAATCACAGGATAGGAGCTTTCTAGGAGATACGTGATATATCCTTGTATTGTATAGTACTTAAAAACCCTACCCTTGGTTAGGACTCCTGCTAAAAAAAAAAGACTCTATAAAAGAAAGAATTAGGAATCTCGGGTACAGGGGTTTTCCTGGTCAGAAAGTTTCTTTTATGTTACGGAGCCCTATAAATATAAGTTAAATAAAGGTAAACTCGTTTACGAAACAAGGGTTTATGCTTCTAAGTCTAAGTTATAAGTGAATTTATAATTAGAAAAGATAAGGCTCCCGGTTTACAAAATAAAGTAATCGTTTGAAACCTCTTTTGGAAAGAACAAAAATGAAGCTTCTCTAAACTCCTTACTAACTAAAGCTTACTTAAGACTTGAC
This sequence comes from Pelargonium fulgidum, assembly GCA_036897545.1. Lineage (NCBI taxonomy): Eukaryota > Viridiplantae > Streptophyta > Magnoliopsida > Geraniales > Geraniaceae > Pelargonium > Pelargonium fulgidum. The sequence goes on from JAYMTE010001414.1 coordinate 10,685, forward strand.
TTTATTACGTCTAGCATATTTTCTTTGTTTCCACTGTTCCTTATTAGAGGATTTAGCTTTGATAATATATGGAGTTTATACAGGGTTGAGCCTTATTAAGAAGTTCCTTTCGTGTTTGGTGTTAATAATGTTTTACTTGTCTGTAAAGTACTAAGAATTAAGAATATAGAAATATAAAAAGTGAATTCTTGGGGAAAGGTTACCTTAGCAATAAGCAAAGTCTTTTAATCGTAGTCTTCCCTTAATCTTTTTCTTTTTTATTACCGAGAAACTCTAAATTCGTACTTTTACTTCGAATAAAGAGGGCGGCTTATTTAAGCCTTATAGTAAGAAGTCCCTTTTCTAGTCATTTTTCTTGGGCAGTACTCTACTGTCTTATACTATATAAGAACCCTCTACATTCAAACTCTAGTAAATATTCTTTGAAAACTAATACCTTTCTTTTGTTTGGTTTAATATTTTAGGAAAGGGCTTATCATAGGGTTGCTCCGTACACAAAATCTTAATCAAATACATGAAATTTAGAGCATTCGGCTATAGTTTTCTAAAGAAAATGAAGAGTCTTTTTAGATCAAATCTCTAAGAAACTCTTGAAAATCAGGTAATAAAAGTCTCAAGTGTCTCTGCTTCTGGATGTTATGTCTTACGTAATTTACAACCTTTAATTTGAAGCTAGTTTTCCTTATTTTTTTTATTAAACCAAGGTTCTCGACTGCTGAAATTGAAAGATATTTTTGCTTTTGCGGATCTACTTGTTTTGACTGGGCCTTTACTAGTAGTTAAAAACTCCCGAGCTTAACTTGTATCTTGTGATTTTTAAATTTATATTAGAGCGCAGGTCTAGGACATTTATTATCTACATTGATTGACTTTTTAAGCCCTTATTGCATTACATATGGGTACTACTAGAATTCTTAGGACTCCCCCTTTAGCAAAAACCTTGCCAGACAAATTGGGTATTGTGGTAATAGAAAGATATTGACTGCGGATCTAACTTTTTGACACGCAGTTGGTTTTTACTTCAAACCCTGAAAAAAAAATTTTTAGTTTAAATAATAGCTAAAGATATTCTGGCTCCAATATTTTCAGTTAACTTGGAAATCTTCCGAGAAAAGGCACTTTAATAAAATACCGGATAAAAAGACCCTTATATTTGAACAATAAAAAAAGGAAAAAAGTGTAAACAACAGGGTTTGAAAAGAAAAAGAAGTAATATATTATATAAACTATATTTATATATAGGATTAGTTCTGACTTTTTGGGTATTCCGGGCAATCCCTTTATACTCCAAGTAAGTTATTTTTTTATACTTTAAAAGAAAGGTTCTCCTAAATTATACTCATAAGTACGCCCGTTATTAGAAGTATAATCCTTAATTCAAAGCACCTAAAAGGAATTTTTAATCCCGGATCCGTTTATCCCTTAACTATTTAAAGCAACTGGCTTTTTCTATAAAAGAAATAGCAGAAAGGGGGATTTTCAATAAAAAAGACTAAGAAAATTACTAGATCAGATAGGCTTTGTTAACTTCTCCATGAGGAATGCTCCTAAAAAGCAAGTCTTTAAAAGTATTTTCAAAAAACAAGGTATACCCGCAAACATACGTAACGGAGCTAAGACTTTGATTGCCGAGTTGATGTCAATTTTAATACACATATATATATGTATATGTATTGAAAGTACACGGAGAGATTGAGGATCTCTACTACTTCAAGACTTAGTTGGGTCCTAGGTAGGAAGGGCTGAGCTTCGAACAAATTACGAGATAACTACTCAAGGACTTCAATAAGGGTGCTTTTTTAATTTAATCCTTTGTCTATTTCAGGGAGTTCCTAAGAAAAGGCTAAACTTTAACGCGGGAATTCTCAAGGATTCCTATAAGGATTCACTTACTTAGTAGAGATCTAATTTGGGATTGTATTTGTATCAAACCAATGAAAGCTTTTCCAATAGAAACGGCTGCTGGAGTCCTTTACCTTGAATTTTACAACCACTTTTCATAAACTAGAGGGACCAACTATGCACTACTTAAAGCGCAGCTATTTCTTATAACAAAAATTGACGGGGGTACTCGCCTAAGTACTTTTTCTTTTAGTTATAGCTTGGTATAGTATAACAGGAAGCCTATACGTAGATATTGCGGTATTTTGAGAGCCTAATAGATTCTTTTCAAAAAGGGCCTTACTCTAGCCTTAGTTATCTTGTGTATTCAACCTTTTCGGGAACGAGAGGCATGCCCCAAATATCCCATTAAGTTGTTCAAAAAAAGCAAGAGCCTATAAAAACTTAAAAATATAAGTAGTTCTGTCGAACCCTTGGCCATCGATTTCATCTTCCAATGCTCTGCCAACTGAGCGAGCCTATCTATACGTTCTCTATTAGATACAACTATATCTATATAATCTCAGTGATTCAAATTCCTAACTCTTTGACTCTTCACTTCAATCTAAGAAGGAACATGAAGAATAGAGCAACTCCAATTACATGTACGCATCTTAGCTGTCGAATGCAAGTGCTGTCAATGTGTCTGCATCAACTGTGTCAGCTAGTAGGATAATGACTCAGTGATTGAAAGCTAGCTCAGCCGGCGAAAGAAGGTGTACTCTATTTCTTAGGCATGTTAATATGAAGAGTTCTCCTATGTATTCCCTTTTAACTAATTTTAAAGAAAACGGAATCAGGATTAAATAGAAAAATGCTGAAGTTATTAGAAATTCTTTCATTTATTGCTAGCGTAAAGGATGCAGATAAATTTA
>JAYMTE010001415.1:0-13440 GCA_036897545.1 Pelargonium fulgidum
ATTTATAAATAAATATTATTTAAAAGAGTTTGCCCCCACTGAGTGAATGTTTGGATCCGTCCCTGACTGAATGCCTTCATGAATTTGCTAGTTGTTTGGTTTTGCCTGACCTGCATTGTTTTGTTATACAGATCATGATATAGTAGCAAGTTTTCATCTTGAAAAGCCTGTTTCTTTGCTGGAAGACAATATATTGCAACTTGAAAATGACATTTTTGTTGAGCTAGAAGCTCTAACTGCCAGAGTATGTGCTCTCTCTGTCCTTTTCTGATCACACATTTACTTTTTTTAGGCTGTCAGATATACTTAACTGTTACTATTTTGTTTGATCTGATTCTTTTTTTTTAAGCAGGTAATCATCTTATCTTTAGAACCTTTAGCTGGATCGAACACAACAAAGGTCGTGTTTGCAGTTGATCCTGATGTGAAATATTCAAGAATATCTTCAACTGCTAGAAGTTTGATCAGGGCATCATTTGAATCTCTGGTTATTGGCCAATCATCCCTCCGATTGAGTGCGTCCTTATTTGGAGATCCTTTCTCTTTTGAGGTGCTCAAATTTCCTGGAGGAATTACTGTGATTCCCCCCCAGAGTGCATTTCTGCTGCAGAAAGTGCAAATCCCTTTCAACTTCACTTTAAACTTCTCCATTTATCAGATACAAGTAAATTTTGATGAACTTGCTAGGCAGCTGAAGTCGGGAATACATCTTGCACCCTATGAGGTTTGACCCCCCACTTTTTCCTTGTATATTTAGTTCTTGCATATATTTCTTTGCTTTAGGAACAACTGTTATCATGCTTGTTTTTTCATCACATGCATGACCATGATTGTGTTTTTTTAGTGTATTGCAAATAAGAAAGACTTTCCTTCTAAAGTGGAAGATCATCCTATTGGTGGTAAAAGAAAAATTATGATTTAAGCAGATTTATGAACGGACAATACATTGGAAATATCATGATCATTATCTGGGTCTAGTTATTTCATTGTTATAATTTTAACAACTGATTATTGAGTTTGCTTTGTTTTATGGCATGCAGAACTTGTATATTAGACTATCGAATACCAAAGGCTCAACTGTGGCACCTCCTGTTACTGTCCAGTCATTTGTTCTACTGGCAATTGGGAACAATCCCTCAATGCGAAGGTTAAAACAACTGGCTCAGACCATCACAGGCTCACATTCAAAAAACCTTGGCCTAAATAACACAGTATTCGGCAGGGTTAAGCAAGTCCATCTTTCATCTATCTTGCAACACTCCCTACATGGAGGTGAAGGCAATGCCCCCTCCTCATCACCTTCTCCTGCGCCTCTTCCCCCCCCTCAAACCCACCACCACCATCACCACCACCACCACCACCATCATCACCATCTTGCTCCGGCTATTTCACCTGCACCAAGCATTGCAAAAGGTGTGCCTGTGACTTACAGAAGTGCACCTTCACCCGAGGATGGTTCACCTGCTCCTGCAGAAAGTTATGAAGCAAAACCTCCTGGTTGTCAACTTGGGTGTAGAAGGAAGCACCATAGTCATTCTCATATATCCCCCAGTGGTGCACCAATTATTTCTCCTCACTATCCCACTCTGTCTCCTCATCATTCCGCTCCATCTCCCCATCATAATTCTGCTCCTTCTCCTCATCACCATGCTACCTTGCCTCGTCATCATTCACCTTTGTCACCACGACCTCAAGGAAAACCCCCAAGGCCACAACCGCAAGTAGACCCCCCGGGCCCCGTGTCTCATTCAGTTCCTGCATCCAGTCCTTTACCAAATGTAGTGTTTGCTCATGTTCAGCCTCCATCAAAGACTGAATCAGATGGTAATCATTTTGGATCAACACCGGCAGTCTCCCCATCACCTTCTTCATGTGAGTATATTTATTGGAAGTTGATAATCTGCATTGAATTTACTTACATTCTCGGTTTTAAATTTTTAATATGTGCCGGTATGATCTAGTGATTTGGATCCATAAAACACAGCGCATGTTTTGTTTAATTGCGTACGATACTAACGTCACATGTTACACTAACATTCAATAGCACTTGGCTTTTCAGCATCTGCAGGCCCGGGTCCTAGTGTGAAATGGGGCTTTTGGCTGTTTGTAGCTCTTGTATTACATCTGTGACAACTTAAAGGAGGAAACCACTCCAGTTTGTAGTTAAAATTACTTGTCCCTCCCTCCCTCCCTCTTGAGGGAGAAATCGAAAGTGTATCAATGATTGAAGTGAACCCGAACTGGAGGAGCTGAGCAAGTGGGCGCAGTGCAAAAGGCTTGCCTCACATCACATATGAGTGGATATATGTTTGTTTTTTGTTTTTGTGCTGTGTAAATATTTGATTAAAAAAAGAAGAAGTCCAGTTGGGTGATGCGGTATTCAGGTCAAAGTCACAGACAGAGGTGGCAGGCCCTTGATTACATGCACCGCAACTGTTTTGTGTATTCACATGAGCAGATATGTAAGGAGGAAAGAAACCAACAAAATGTATTACATAACATTACATTGCATTACCTTACCTTTTTGTTCTCTTTATCTCTTCATAAGTCAATCAACTTGTACTATCCTTGTTTTTTGTTATGCTATGCAGTTGAAAAGTCTTCTTTTCGGAGTGTGCCATTGAAGATGAGTGAGCCTCAAACTTGAAGCTGAGTCTGATTGAAGGGAAATGAATGATTTTATTTATTAGGTTCAGGCCTCCTTTACCATTTTGTGGCTGAAGCCTAATTGAGACTCGTGACTTGATTTTACATTCATTTTGCCCTCACTTTTCATGTGCATGGATCAGGCGGACGATTAGTAATGGTACTGGATGGGTCCTGTCCTGCTCCTTACCTAACGTGAGGGGCTTTCACCCGTCATCTTTGGGGACGGGTATTCCCCTTACCCGTTTCATTTTTATTTTTTTGAACTCGAAAGTGCAAATATTAGTATTTTATAACATTATATGACAAGTTATCAAAAGAGGGGGTTGAGTTCCAACTAAACACTTTGGGCTTGACCAAAAAAAAAAAAGAAAAGAGAATCTAGCTAGATTATGAGCCACCTGATTCATAGACCTCCTAGCTAAAACAAGAGACACCCCACACAAGTCCCTCACAAATTTTTTTACTATCACTAATTATCAAGCCGAAGATGTTGCCCTCCTCAGTTTGCACTACCTGAGCTACATTAACAACTTAAATACTCAAGTCGAAGGCACTAGATACCTCCTACTCAACTTGAACAATCAAGCTCAATGTAATATAATTCTCCCCTTAACCTAAATAACTGACAAGAAATCTAACTAAAAGGAGACCTGACCCCATCCGGACCAAGATGCCCTAAGTAATTTTGTTCAAGGCTATATCTCAGTCAATAAGCTGCCTTTGAGGAGGCTAAACCTAGTTTTCTCTGATTTTGCACCTGATATTGCCTCTGATTCTGTAAGACTGTTATCTTCAGCCTCGGAGGCAATATTCACACCGTTGACTTTTGATGATGAGAGTTATCTCATTAAATAATTTATCAAGAATAGTAAATCTCGAAGTGTTTGTGAAGCATATGCTCTTTCATACTAAACCAATAATTAATTAGTTTAGACTAAAAGTGGAGATATCTTATTAAAATGCTTAATATCATGCTTTAATTCTCTTTTCTCTTCAAACGAATATAGTATAGTATCTAATACATGAAGGAACGGTGGAAATAAAAGATCTGGACACAATCAAACAGAAGCACAACTGAACAAGACGATATGATTTTTTAGGAAAAGATGGTAGCTATCACTCTCCACAGAAATGAAAAGTGCGTATTGAATTGATATTGAATAACAAAAGGACACACAGTCCTCATTTGGAGACACCAATTACTATCTCCAATCTCCTCCGTTCAACTTCTACACACAGCACTGATAGACTGATAGTGATCACCATCTTCCTCCTCATTGCAACCTCTCATTTTTTCAGATTCCTTTGTTTCTTCTCTACTCTACGTCTCTACTCCTAAATAACCACTCGCTTTTAGCTTTGGATTCAAGTAAAGTTGCCTTACATTTTTATTTATGGTGGATATTTCATTTCGAATCTGTATCTCACCATTTGGTTGCTCAGGAAAATTTGTAATTGTGATTATGTTGTTTCAGTTGAATTTGTTTTTGTGAATTATATTATGTGTTGAGACTGATTTATAATCGAATTTGGATTTTGCTAGAATCTGCATCTGGGTTGACTGATTAGAAATGTCGAATTTGGGATTCCTTGCTGGGTTGAAGTCCATGAAATCGGTGAATGTGAGCTTCAGGCTTCCGTATTACACACAGTGGGGCCAAAGCATAGTGGTGTTTGGCTCTGAACCAGTTGTTGGCTCGTGGAATGTGAACAAGGGTGTTTTGCTCAGCCCAGTTCATGAGGGTAACCAGCTCGTATGGTGTGGAGCAATTGTGGTACCCACTGGCTTTGCTTGTGAGTACAGTTATTATGTGGTGGATGATGAGAAAAATGCTCTTAGATGGGAGATGGGGAAGAAACGAAAACTACTGGTGCCCGAGGGAATTCCCGACGGAGGGTCCGTGGAGCTTCGAGATCTCTGGCAGGTACTACTTTTATTAGTTTTTAGATGAACTCTTGTGGTATCTGTTGCTATGAGAAAAATGGAAATGCACATGAAGACTTTCACTTTTTGCAAGTATTGCATTCAATCTATATGCACTAGGACCATGGGAATCTAAACTTTGTAACATTTTGATGTAGTGGGAATGTTTTGTGATATGCAACTTTTGGGTTTAGATAATCCCTATGGTTACTGTAATGGATGGAAAAAGAGATATTTACCTATAGAAACTTGTAGAACTGTATTGGAATTCAAACCTCACTTTTTTCTTTAAGAGGAAACCTTAAAAGTTATAGATTCCCAATTGCATTCCTTCCCTACTTTTTTTTTTTCTTTTCCTTTCCCTTTTCTCAGTGATTCTTAGTTTTCAACCATTAATTATAAGCGGATGCTTTCTTCATTCAGATTGACTTTTTGTTTGCCCTGTTGTGTTTTTAACTAAGGTGTTTTTCAGGTTTTAGAATAGATGGATGTAGTGGGAGTGTGCTTTGCTATGACCATTTTGATAGTTACAATGTCTTAATGTTCTTTCCTTGAACTGTCCTAATTGTTCTTCTTAGTCACCCGGGATAGTAGATTCTGGTTGCTTCATTGATGTTGGTATGTATGCTGAGCAACTATGGGATTTATGCCTAAGGAAGCAATCTAGGATACTTTATGTAATGAAGATTCAATCATATATCTCATAGTGCGTAATAATTAATATTGCATGACAATGTTTTGCCATGTTATGTTGCCCTTCTGTTTAGCTGAAAACGATGAGATTTTTAATTTCCATCCCACTTTCACTCAACTCTGTCATTTTATCAAAGTTAGTTATGTTAGGCATGACGTGATTCCCTTTTCTATCATTCCTTTGCTGCTTTCATCTCAATATGGTTCAAAACTTAAACACAGAAGAACGTGATGTACCACTATATAGAGCTCTTTTTCAGTTCTTGACCTAAGTTTATTGGTTCTACTTAGCATGGTTGTTTAGCTCCTATTGTTCTTTTTTTTTCTTTTTTCTAATTGATATGTATTATCCCATGACCCATATATTTACACAGCCAAATTATCTTATTGTTTGGGTGGGGGTGGCCGGTGGAGGTTTATCTTTTTCCCTCTTATCTATGTGGTTAACTGGAATTTTTGTTGTTCTAGTTGATTGTCAATTTAACCAGTATTGCGGTTCACCAGACATGCAAAAATTCCTCTAATTTGTTTGTTCCATTTCCTTATAAATTATTATAATAGCCTCATTTTCCTCTGATCTTGTTTGTGTTTGGTCTTGAAATGGTGGACTGAACTTTTGGTGATTTGAGTTGCTCATAGTAAAGCATATTGTTTCTTACTATTAACAAACTATTTTGTTGTCATTCAATCCAGACTGGTGATGATTCTCTCCCTTTCAGAAGTGCCTTCAAAGAAGTCATCTTCCGCAGAACCTCAAGTTTGCAAATAGAGAGGCCCCTCGGAATCAACCAGAATAATTTGAAACAGGAAGGTCTGTAGACAAATTTGTAATTCTTGAATCTTGTTTCACTCTCTCAGTGTAATCTTCTTTGAGAACTGTTATCTCAATTAATTCATTTGTTGTCCATGACTTCTCAATATTAGCAGATTCAGTCCTTGTCCATTTCAAAATTTGCTGCCCAAATATAGAAGAAGATACATCGGTACATTTTCTGACTCCACATGAGTTCACGTTTTTCTTTGTGAGTTCAGCTTATTATTCATTTGCTTATCTACGTCTTGGAATTTTAGAAGCTCAAAATTCATGCAGATATATGTGATTGGTAGCACTGCAAAGCTGGGGCAGTGGAAGGTTCAAGATGGACTTAAACTTAGCTACGCTGGTGAATCTATCTGGCAGACAGACTGTGCCATTCCGAAGAGTGATTTTCCTATGAAATATCCTTTTGGACTCAATCTTTATCTTCAATAATCTGGTAGATTCCTGAATATTACATTATATTGTCTTGCTTGTGTTTCTCTTGCACATAGTCCCTCACACAATTTGTTCCTTAACGGTTAGTCCACGTACAAGTATTGTAAGTTTGGCAAGTCTGGAAACATTTCCTCAGAAACTGGCCCCAATCGGGATCTCTCTATTGACTCCTCAAATAATCTACCTACATGTATTGTACTTTCAGATGGCATGATGCGGGTAAACTGTTGTGTATGAGTTATAATTAATTGTATAGTTCATTGCAGATGAACTGCTTTTCCTGATCTGTTAACCTTTTCTTCTAGGCAACTCCTTGGCGAGGTGCTGGTGTTGCAGTCCCCATGTTCTCTGTAAGATCAGAAGCTGATCTTGGAGTCGGAGAATTTCTTGACCTGAAGTTACTGGTTGACTGGGCTGTAGATTCTGGATTCCATTTAGTCCAGCTTTTACCCATTAATGACACGTCCGTGAATGGGATGTGGTGGGACTCGTATCCTTACAGGTATTATGTTACCCTCATTATGATTTAACGAATCTATCATTTTCTATTTGTTAAAATTGAAATGAAAATTAACTTTACTGTCTATAACACTATTTTAAGGATCATGTTTTTTTGCTCATTCCATAAGTTGGCTTGGGTCCTAATAAACTGAAATAATGATGTCTGGCATCACGAATGCATGTTCTGTTTATTTTCCTCCTCAAATCGTTATCTAACACACACACTTACACTCACAGAAAAAAAAAAAAAAACTTTGAATATCCTACCATGATTACTGTCATTGGTAGCTTTCAATATCCCTTTGAACTTGCAGCTTTTATTTTTCATTTCTGGTTATGAATTTCAGTCATTGATCTCGTTGGTTCATCTCCTTCAATTTGCTTGGTCATGCAGCTCTCTTTCTGTATTTGCATTGCATCCATTATACCTGAGAGTAGAGGCCCTATCAAAAAATCTGCCAAAGGATATCAAGGTGGTTCTAATAAGCTTTTTCCATATCTGTAATTTGCTTTTTCTGAATTATACTAGTTTTCAATTTTCTGCACTTTTTTATGATTGATAATTTGATATAAATATATAATTACCCACTCTTCCCTTTTCAGCAAGAGATTCTGTTGGCAAAAGAACAGCTCGATGGAAAGGTACTTCCTTCTTGAATTTAATTATTTCCATAGTTATCATGATGAAGGGATCAATAATTTATGAATAAATGTAGAGTTGATTATTTGTAGTTAGCAACAAAGCAGTCTAGCCATGGCTATTGAGTTCTTTATTAGCAGACATGCTGGGAGATTTAGGGAAGAGCAAGAAAACCAGACATAAAAGACAAATCTCCCAGAGTTCTAGCTCCTTCTCTACTCATGCTATGTTAGGCCTCTAGCAGATATCATGTTTTTTGGAAATTGTCTCTGTAATTCATGTCTACTTTATATAGTAAAAGGCATTTGATGATTCTGTTACTAAATGACTTTTTTTTATTCCTCCCTTTAGTAAACTATGTTATGGTTTTCTTATTATCAGGATGAGGGTGTGTTGTTACTTAGCATATAAGAACACCCATTCGTACAGAGTTTGTCTAGAAGCATAGCAAAATTAACTATGAAAAGAATGTATGAGTGTATTATCCTTCGTTTTTGAGACCCTAGACATTCTGAAGATATGCAAAACTCCAACTTTTGAATACTCTATAGTTTCTAATTACAGTTGAGTGATCATAAACATGCATCCTTGCTACATAACATTGGCCCTTGTACTCATTTATTTAGTTCTGGATTTATGCAGGCCGTCGATTATGAAGCTACTTTGGCAACTAAGCTTTCAATTGCCAAGAAAGTTTTTGCCTTAGAGAAGGATTCAGTACTTAACTCCAGTCTCTTTCAGAAATATTTTTCTGAGAATGAGGTCAGAATTAGTACATATTATCTTCCTATTCTTATATGTATACATGATGGTACACACTCTTCTAGTTTGTTGAATTTGAACATATCAACTCTTTGGCTACCTACTTTTAAAATTAAATGTGATTCTGACTTCTAATTTTATTGATGAAAGGAGTGGTTAAAACCATATGCGGCCTTCTGTTTCTTGAGGGACTTCTTTGAAACATCAGATCACAGCCAATGGGGACGTTTTTCTCAATATTCAAAAGACAAGGTAGTCGCCACTTAAACTCTGCCTACTCAATCTAGTTGTTGGGTCTATATATGTTACTATTTTCTTTTCATCAGCAAAAGAAAATTTTATTAATTGATATCTTAGTTTCCAAGATGGAAAGAAAGCAAAGGAAAAACGTGGCAAATACAGTAACACGTAAACACTTTAGGGTGCAGCAAGCCTAAAGGACGCAAGAAAAACAACCCTGGACAACCAATTGCCCTGAAACACTGAAAGACAACAAAAAGAAGAAAATTATACACTCCCCTAAGCTCTAAAACTGCACCAGTTGATAAAAGAACTTATTTAATCAATATTGGTGCCTTTTTTCACCTTAAAGCTGTTTTTTTTTTGTCCAGCTTGAGAAACTTGTTGCCGAAGGCGCCTTGCACCACGACATTATCCGCTTCCATTATTATGTTCAGTTCCATTTACATTTACAGGTAAGTTGAGTTAATTTCTTTCATTTTTCTGTGCATCATTTAATAACTCACTAAGTCAATGTTGACAAAAAAGGAGTCTGTTTTTTGCTCGTGACATTGAAAATTGGCAGTTATCAGAAGCTGCAGAGTATGCGAGAGAGAAAGGAGTGGTGTTGAAAGGAGACCTGCCTATTGGGGTTGACAAAAATAGTGTTGATACCTGGGTCAATCCGAATTTGTTTCGTATGAATACATCTACTGGCGCACCTCCAGATTACTTTGATAAAAATGGGCAGAACTGGGGATTTCCTACTTATAACTGGGAGGAAATGTCAAAAGACAACTATGCTTGGTGGCGTGGTCGCTTAACACAGGTATTATGATTGCTCTTCATCAAACCGTATTCAGTTAATCTGTCCTTTTCTTACTGAATCCTATACTTGGTAAAGATAACTGTTGTCCATTTTTGTCACAGATGGCCAAGTATTTCACTGCTTACAGGATTGATCATATATTGGGTTTCTTTAGAATCTGGGAACTTCCAGATCACGCTATGACAGGTCTAGTGGGAAAGTTCCGACCATCTATTCCTCTAAGTCAGGTAATTGTATACCTATACCTCCATGTTTCAAAAACTTTTCAAGCAATATAAACAAGGAATGGTTCCATATGTTTGCTTGGAGAAAGCCAATCCTTTTGTGTTCTGTTGGTCAAATTCTACTGCTGTAGGAAGAGCTTGAAAAAGAGGGACTGTGGGACTTTGATCGCTTGACCCACCCATATATTCGGCAGGAGTTTTTACAGGTATTTAACTACAGTTGAGAGAAATCAATTTGCATACAACTTTTTTTATTATTTTTTAATTCAAAACTTGCATTCAATTTAATCGTGACAGTCTTGTTATCGCTTACTTTTTTCCCCACCTTTTGTTTTGTTTCAGGAAAAATTTGGAGATTCATGGACTTTCATCGTTGCAAACTTTTTGAATGAATATCAAAAGCAGTGTTATGAGGTAATAATAATTATCTAAAGGATTAACATTGACACTGTTGCAACCTTTTTCATCCACAGTACCAGATTAGTGGTATAGTTGACAAAAGAGCATAAGCTTGTTTCACCAGGGATTCCTTTCCGCATAGATGACATTAACTGTACATTGCAAATATTTATTTTTTATGTAGTTCAAAGAGGACTGCAACACAGAAAAAAAACTTGCTGCCAAGCTGAAGTCATGTGCAGAAAGGTCTTTGTTGTTTGATAGTGAAGCCAAGATACGTTCTGATCTATTTGATCTCTTGAAGGTATTTTACTGTGTTGATAAACCAAAAACATGTTCATTACTGTTTGTTTAAAAATTGTAGATGAACTTATTCTAAACCTCTTATCCCGTCTCTTATCTAAGTGATGACTACCATGGGAGTTGGTGATTGTACTAATAGGTTTCCTATGTATTTCAATCTATTAATTGCTTTTGTAGAACATAGTTCTTATCAGAGATCCAGAGGATGCAAGGAAATTCTATCCACGGTTTAATCTTGAAGATACTTTGAGTTTCAAGGATTTGGATGACCATAGGTAATTTTGTTGCCTCGCTGTGAAACTTAAGCTTCTTTTCTAATTTATACATCATTATGTGATTTAACACAAGAAAGTACATCAACAATCTCAACCTTATATGAAGTTCTATGTTGCACACACATTTGATTGTTTATTTTCTGCTGAACTTGTTCACCTTTTCTTTATTAGTATGCAGTGGAGTTTCAACTCCCTGATTTGTTTTTATTGTGAGAACCTCTTACCATTTTTCACTTGTGCAGCAAAAATGTTCTAAGAAGATTATACCATGATTACTATTTTCAACGGCAAGAAAACCTCTGGAGGCAAAATGCTTTGAAAACTCTTCCTGTTCTCTTGAACTCATCAAATATGCTAGCGTGTGGAGAAGACCTGGGTCTTATTCCCTCTTGTGTTCATCCGGTATCTCTTCCGAATTTAATCTTGCTCCTGACATCTATTCCTAAAATATTTCTTATAACACTGTTGACTGGATGTTCCAGGTTATGCAAGAATTGGGATTAATAGGTTTACGCATTCAACGTATGCCCAGTGAACCTGGTCTGGAATTTGGTATTCCTTCTCAATACAGCTACATGACAGTAAGATACCTTACAACATTCTTTGCCTATTTTGTGCTGGTTGCTTTGTGATGTGTTTTGACGGCTGACCATCGATTGGACCGTGAAGACACATTACTATTTTTGTGCTATGAAATTTTTTGTTTCACACTTTACTATTTTGTATTTTCTGCTGATTCTGCAAGCTTATTTGAAATAAGCTTGCAGACTTGTATAACACCTTTGGTGACCCACCCTGGTCTTATTTGTCACCAAAATGTCATCATTGTAATTAGGCATTGTTGATGTGCTTCAGGTGTGTGCTCCATCATGCCACGACTGCTCCACCCTACGTGCTTGGTGGGAAGAAGATGAAGAGAGAAGACGTCGTTTTTTCAAGAATGTGGTGGGGACTGATAAGTTGCCTCCTAGTAAATGTGTTCCTGAGATTGCCCATTACATCCTACGACAGCATGTTGATGCTCCATCAATGTGGGCAATATTCCCTCTTCAGGTATTGTAGTGAATGTTTTGGCATAAAACTCAGGCTTCAACTCCTTATATAAATTATGATCCAGTTGAAGCATACATCAGACCGCTGGGTTAACTAGCTCACATGGTTTCTAGTGATCATTTTATGAATTTAAAAAGTTCAGCTTATTGGATATAAACCATGGGTTGATATGATGTACAGGATTTGTTAGCACTAAAAGAAGAATACACTACACGACCTGCAGCAGAGGAGACAATCAACGACCCTACAAATCCAAAGCACTATTGGAGATTTCGTAAGTATCCCCCAATGATGTTAATTGCTTTATGAAGTTACATTGTATATGTATGCATGCATGAAAACAACGAATGGAATTTTGTCGTTTCCGCTATTCAGGTGTACATGTTACATTGGAATCTTTGATGAAGGACAAGGAGCTCAAAACAACCATCAAAGGTCTGGTAAGTGAGAGTGGAAGATCATATCCTACTACTGGAAAAGCCGAAAAGACCTAATAAAAGACTGGCTCTGTAAACAGATATTATCCATTCCACTGTTTATTGTGGCCAAAACAGCTACAACTAAGACTTCAATGCAACACACATTGCACCATGTACTGTACTTTGCTGCTTGCTTATATTTCATTTCCAAGCTATAGCTGTTCTCATGCTCATGCCTGCTGTTTAGGTCAAGGGTTTTCAATAAATTTCCAAATTTGTTTTGTTACTAGTTTCTTTCTGAATAAAATGATGAAATGCTACTTCACATTGATTTGTATACACGTATATTTCTGCTGGCACTGCAAATTACCTGACAATTTGGACCACACGGTTTCTAATCAGGTTATTTTTCATTATAGCTCTAACATGTCCCGCCACTTAACGGTAATGTTAGGGTTGAAAGAATGTAGTCTGATAAGTGGTTAGGATTATGGTTTTAGGTTGAAACGCCTTTAGTTGTTAGACAAGACATTTTTCAATTGTTGTTGAAACACTTGGTAGGTTGAAAATGCTCGTTTTTTCAAATATGCTATCTTGACCCCTTTTCTTATATTAATATCGTATCTTGAAATTTGTAGTCTTAATTTTTGTATGTTTTACGTTCATTCCTCAAGTCCTAGTATCCTAACCTAGAATGATACGATTTTAATTTCTTAAGAAGTAATTTCTCGTCTTCACCATAAGTGCTTAGATTTGTGACAAATTCTAACACTATTATTAACTGCTCTTTCTGTCTAAGAACAAATGTTATTAATATTATTTTTGTGTTTTTAAAATAAATATATGTTAATGAGATATATTTACTTTACATTTTCGTGATATTACATTATACTCCCTTCGTTTCAAAATAAGTGTTTGCAACTCTACTGAGAAAGCTCAGTCTTTCCTTCTCTCGATCAGAACCTGCAAAACAAGGTTTTCTTCCATGTAGACCCCTCCGACGGTCAAGTTAGCAGTTGCTAATGATTAGGAGTATATTCTCTTAGGAATCGTCTTGTCTTACCTCCATTTGTGACCCCATGTCTCTTATAGGAAAAAAGCATCGTCTGCCTTATGGGCTTTGGAACTGTTCATGGGCCTAGTTGGGTTCTGCTCCATGATCTTTTAGTTATGGTTTCTAACCGGGCCTAGGGGGCCCAATAATGTTCTTTCAGTTTTTTTTTTAAAAAAATTAAAGAGAAGTTAAGGGTTAAATAATTTTGTACCCCTAGACTTTTTTGGATTTTAGAGTTGCC
>JAYMTE010001416.1:0-13440 GCA_036897545.1 Pelargonium fulgidum
TTCATGCTCAAATCTCTTGAATTTGCTCTCTATAGCTTCAAGAAACAAATGGGTTTTGTGGGTTGATCATAGAAATGCTTGTTTAGTTCCATATTTTTTCTAAAAATTCATGCTCAAATCTCTTGAATTTGCTCTCTATAGCTTCAAGAAACAAATGGGTTTTGTGGGATTATAGATTTGCTCCATTTTGTTCCTAAAAAAGATCCTCACACCTCTTCAATTTGTTCTCTCCCACATTTTCTTGAACTTCCTCTGTCTATTGCTATGTTCTTCACAGCACAGAATCCAAAAATCACCTCAAAATCTTTTCACAGAAATCAAGATCATAAAGTCCAAAAAAAGTCAATTGTGTGAGTGTGTAGTGTTTCAATTTTTCTTCCCCACTTGTCCTCTAAACCATGCCACGCGTCCAAAAATTACATTACACATATTTTTCTTCTTTAACATGAGAGTTTTCAATTCGAATTTGGAGTTGAGTTTAGGTAGTTTTTTCGGATAACTTGTCTCCGACAAAAAAATAAATGAAAATAGTTCAACTTTGTTTTATGTGACTCGAGCCCACAAAAAATGTGGATTAAATTTCAGTTTTACCTTTGTTCGGTTTCAAATTGTCAGCTCGGTTTTGGATTTAAGTTTGGCTCATTTTGTGTTGAATTTGACAGGCAAGAAGTTCACCGGAAATGGGTATCCGTTCATTAAGACGGCGAGCTCGTTCTCGTCGTCGTCTTCCTTCGCCACGAACAACCGCGGAAGCGGCTACGACTACATCGTCGTCGGCGGCGGGACGGCGGGTTGTCCTTTGGCGGCGACGCTGTCGCGAAACTACACCGTTCTGCTGCTGGAGAGAGGGGGCGTGCCGTTTTCCAACTCCAACGTGTCGTTTCTACAAAACTTCCACATCGCACTGGCCGATCTTTCTCCGACGTCGGCGTCGCAGTTCTTCGTGTCGACGGACGGCGTTCTCAATGCCAGAGCCAGAGTGTTGGGTGGTGGGACCGCAATCAATGCTGGGTTCTACACTAGAGCCAATGCAGGGTATGATTTCTCGTTTTCCGATTTAATTTCAACAGTAAAGGTGAGGTCCTGTGGCGTTCGGTTTTAAGCGTGTTCTTATTTCGTGGTCGACTTTAATATGAATGGTAAAGTTGTTGTCTTGTTACGTTCAAAAAAGTCTGAGTGTGGGGATGGTGTACTTGAAAATGTGTTTGTGGAGTGTCGGGGGAATCCGATTGGATCTTGTTTTTCGATTTGTTTGAGTAGGACTCGATACCTAGTTTGTGGTTTGAGTTGCGAGACATTGTACTTAAAAAGTGTGGTTAGGAAGTTCGATTAGTTTGTACAATACTTGATGCTTGTTGTGTTGTGTGACATTGCAGTCATAGTCGAAAGAATAGCGTACTTAAAAAATAATGTTAGCAGAAATCATAGAACAAGATATTGGACTCGAGTTATTTGGTTTTGATTAAGACTTAAAGTGTATTTTAAAATTCGTAGAAAATGATTTTGGATTAAGTTGTTCAATCTGTTTGAATAAGACTTTGTATATAAAATCTTTGTTGTGTGACATTGTGCTCAGAGTCGATAGAGTAGTGTACCTAATACAATGAAGGGTACTGTTTGTCGAAAATGATTTTGGATCAAGTTATTTAATTTGTTTGAAAATGACTTTGTAAGTAAAGTTGTTGTCCTATATTATTGTGGTTAGAGTCCATAAAAAGACGTATTGAGATCGAGTTATGTTGTTTGTTCGAATAAGATTCGATAGACAATGTTGTTGGTGTGACATTATAGTTATGGCTGAGAGAAAACCGTACTCTGCACTTAGAAAGAGATATTGGGTCGGAATTATAAATAATAAACCGATTGAACTTATTCATTTTTCTGTTAACATAGGAAAAAATATATTTTTTTCAATATATTACTCCATTAAAATTAATTTTTATGGAACTTTATACAAAATATATCCTTGCGGTAGGTTGGTGAGGGATTTTATATTTTTTCCCAACAAATTTTGTGGTGAATTTATGACTTATGGAGTATGGGTCAGACCATTACTAGTGGTCTAACATTTTCGGCTCAGCATTTTAGTTTTATGATATTAAGTTATGTCGTTATAGTAGTCTCGTGCACTGAATGGTCCCTTATATATATATATATTATTTTTTTGGCAACTCGTATTTAATGTTGAATATTTTGGTTGGTTTTCTAGTTCGAATTTCTAGGTACCACTACAACTTATGTGTAATAGAAGGTTGTTTGTATTTGTTGCTACAAGTTTTGTTGCTTTAATGAAGCAATGCTTTTAAAAGATGAAATTAAAAGAAATAGTTTAGGGTATAAACATTATGAGCAATGTGTCCAATCATATCTTCTTATAAAGTTGAGAGGGAGGATTTAGGTATGTCCAACCCGTTTCAAAAAATTGAAACGGTCTATCTTGTGACTTAAGAACACAAAAATGTACGTCGAGTTTTCAGTTTTTATGGATTCGGATTCAAATTATCAGTCCTACTTTGAAGTTTGAAGTGAGTTGGCCATGTGATATTGATGAGAATGTTATGGAGCCATGGAGGCATTCTTTCTCCTATCATTTTCTTTTTCTATTTTTTTATAATGACATTTATGGTTTGATCTTCCAATATTTTTATGTTCTTACAATAAATGATGCTATTTTTGTGGTCCCTAAAAACCAACACTTTTGAGAGGTTGTTTTTGCTATTAGGTGGGCTTTAGATCCATAAAAAATTGAAGAACATTTATAGAAAAAGTCGTAAATGTGAGGCTATTTGGGGGTTTAGACAATTGGTTCAATGAATTTAATGGACAACCGCTCTCACATTACTAACCCAACCACCCCTTCATGTCCATTCATGTCATTTTCAACAAAAACAGATGTCTTTCTTTTTTTAAGGATAAAGAAAGAGTTTTAACTTTATGCCATAGATGTAAGAACCGGACCGATTAGTTTGGTCAAAACTGATAAAAATTGGTTTGGGTAGACTTGACCGGTCAAGTTAGTACGGTTCGACAAGTCTGCTCCACTAATATAACCCTAGACATCAACGTCTAGAGTTAGACTGCACTTCGACATTCAAGTGAAACGGGTCAACGAACAAGCCCAATAAGTTTTCAGATGCTTGCATTTTTAGATTGTTTGAGGGGGTGTTTTGGTCATTTTTCTAACTAAATTCGTACATTTCAAGTGAAATGGGCCAACGGGCAAGGCCAATGAATTTGTGGATATTTACGTTTTGAGTTGCTTGAGAATATTTTGGTCATTTTCAATACTAGTCCTGTTCGGTTTTTATAAAACATTGCAAGTGAATAACTTTTGTTATGCTATTATTTCAGGTTCATACGGAGAGTGGGTTGGGATGAGAAGTTGGTGAATGAGTCATATCCATGGGTTGAGAAGCAAATTGTTCACAAGCCCACTTTTGCACCTTATCAAAGAGTAGTAAGGGACAGTCTCTTAGATGTTGGTATCTCACCTTACAATGGGTTCACCTATGATCATGTCTATGGAACCAAGGTTGGTGGAACCATTTACGCCCCCTGCGGCCGCCGCCACACCTCCGCCGAGCTTCTCGGCTCCGGCAACCCCCAGAAGCTCACTGTCCTTGTCCATGCCTCTGTCCAAAAAGTCCTCTTTGACACTTCAGGTACATACCACATACCACATATCACATAAATATCGTTACATCTGTTTCAAAATAAATGTCGTTAAAACACTTATTTTGAAACAGAGAGTAGTATATGATATTGTACGACCCTGATGTGAGTCTTGTGCATTGAACTGTCTTTTTAACTGTTGAATTTTCTATTATCTGATTCAGGGAAGAAACCGAAGGCAGCCGGAGTGATCTTCAAGGATGAGAAGGGCAATTTGCACCAAGCATTTCTTACAAATAGTCCCAAGAGTGAAATCATATTGTCTAGTGGAGCTATTGGGACTCCTCAAATGCTGCTTTTAAGTGGCATTGGACCCAGAAATGAGCTCAAGAAGCTGAACATTTCAGTGGTACTCAACAACAGATTTGTCGGGAAAGGAATGGCCGATAACCCGATGAATACGGTCTTCGTGCCCTCGAAGAAGCCGGTGGAGCAGTCCCTGATTCAGACAGTTGGGATCACCAAGATGGGAGTGTACATTGAGGCTAGCAGTGGATTTGGACAGTCCAATGATAGCATCCACTGCCACCATGGGATTGTTTCTGCTGAGGTACAACATTTTTCGGGTTTTGGGGTTAAATCTTTCTTCACCCTTTAGTTAGAGCTAACAATTTGGGTTATAGAACGGGATCAGGTTGAAACTGCCTAATTTGAACCCGAAATGCAAAAGGTGTGGACTTTAGATTGAGTTTTGGGTTTTGTGTGTGAAAAATGAGTTGGTTTAACGCGAGTTTGGATTTAAATTGCTAGCTCGATCTGCCTCTAGTTAACAAATTTAAGGGTTAAATCTTTATGCTCACTTATACTTGTCTTGTGTTATGTCGCTATAAAGTACCAAAACAAAAACCTAGCAATGTTCGTGTTTTGGAGTTAAATCTTTATGCGCCCCTTAGTTAGAGCTAACAATTTGGGTTTCGGAATGGGATCAAGTTGAAAATGCCTAATTTGAATACAACATGCAAAAGGTGCTGTCTTTAGATTGAGTTTTGGGTTTTATATGTGAAAAATGTGTTGGTTTAACGCGGGTTTGGATCCAAATTGCTAGCTCTGCCTCCAGTTAAAAAACTCAAGGGTTAAATCTTTATGCTCCCTTGAACTTTTCAAAAAATTTAAAATATCTCTTATAAGTTAAGTATGTTATGTCAATCAACTTCATTTTATGTTTTTCTATCAGATTGGCCAGCTCTCCACCATTCCTCCCAAGCAAAGATCACAACAAGCAATTCAAGATTACATCAAGAACAAGCGATCCTTGCCTCACGAGGCGTTCAAAGGCGGGTTCATCTTGACAAAGGTCGCGGATCCTCTCTCCACCGGCCATCTCGAGCTGATCAACACCAATGCTGATGACAATCCTTCTGTTACCTTCAACTACTTCAGCAATCCGCGTGACCTTAAGAGCTGTGTTGATGGTGTTCGGGTTGCAGCTAAGCTTGTGCAATCCGAGTACTTCACTAACTTCACACAATGTGAGAAGCCGAGTTTGGAGAAGATACTGAACATGAGTGTTCAAGCCAATGTGAACCTCATACCAGACCAGACCAATGACACAAAGTCCTTGGAGCAGTTTTGTAAGGACACTGTGATCACAATTTGGCATTACCATGGTGGGTGCCATGTAGGGCAGGTGGTGAGCCAAGACTTAAAGGTTCTTGGAGTTGATAGGCTTCGCGTCGTTGATGGCTCGACTTTTAGGGAGTCTCCAGGGACTAATCCTCAGGCTACCGTCATGATGATGGGAAGGTGATATCTTAAACCCTAAATCTGTTTTTCTAACTCAAACTGGTGAAAATATGTCATTGAGTGTTTTTTTGGTAGATATGAATCTTGGGTAGTCGTGATGATGGATTTAAAACCCTAAATTTGTTTTCCTGACTCAATTTCGTGAAAATATGTCATTGCGTGTTTTTTTGGTGGTTACGATATCTGAAACCCTACTTTCTGTTGAGAGTATGTTTTCCTTACTCAAACCCATAAAAATTAATCCTTGTATGCTTATTATTGATATGAATCTTGTAGTCGTGACAATGAAAAGGTAGTTGATATCTAAAACTCTTTTTCCTTCTTGTTTTCTTGATTTAAACACATGAAAATATATCATTGTGCGCTTTTTTATGGTTATGAAACTTGTGTCAGAACGGGAAGGTAACTGATTTTTGAACATCCGTTTGTTTTTCTAACTCAAACCCATGAAAATAACCCTCGCGTGTTTTTCTTGGTTGTGACTTTTGTGTTGTCGTGATGATTGGAAGGTAACTTATATCTGAAGCTTTATTGTTTGCTGAGAGACTTTTTTTTTTTTTTTTTAACTCAAACCCGTGAAATATACCCTAATGCATTATTTTTTCGGGTTTTTGACCTTGTGTTGTTTGTAAAATTGGGTGATTTTCTTTGTGATGTGCAGGTACATGGGAGTGAAGATTTTGAGAGATAGATTAGGAAGAAAGGCTAGTGTGTGAGGACCAAAAGAACCATGAACAGGAAGGAGCAAGACCTGGTTTGCTAATTGTTGTGGTGGAAATGTAGTCTAGGCTTTTTCTTTCTTTCTTTCTTTCTTTAATTTTTTGCAAAGGAGTTGCAAGTGAAATTGATCTTGCTTGCCTCTTCACGAAGCAATATTTTCAGCCCTTTTGAGTCTGGTGAACCATCTTTATTGTGTCCATCTTTAACTATATGCTCTCAAATATTCTTGTGAATGCTCTTATTGGTTTGCTTGAGGAAAAAGAAAGCTAATTTCTCAATTTTGTGTTGTGTTTATTTGATAACTTTAGACATTTCCATGTTGCTCATAGTCCTATGTATTGGAATATTTATTGACCCAATACTTCACTGAATCAAGTTTAAATTTAAATAAATCAACTTTCAAATAAACTATCACTTAATGAATCACAACCAATGAGATGATGTCACATAATCAATTAATACTCATTCCCCAGTGAACTTGTGGGCACTTCACGCCCACCCATATTCATTTCGTTTGTGTCTTGAATGAGAATCTCAATCAATAATTATGACTGAGATTATGGACACTCATAATCTCAGTCACATGTAACATTTGTTCTATAATATATAATCCAATGCTTTATATTGAAAATACAAATGTTCCATTACAAGCCAAGTACATACATGCACCATTTCACTCTACAACAAAGTAAAAAAAAAAGGACACAAACATGAACTCTAATGCATCAAGAAAAACTCTATTTCATGAAAGTGAACAACAATTGAAAACAAACTGCTGTCCAAAATGCAGCACAAAAACTTCTACTGAGAACCATGCCAAAGTTTATGTGAAGACTCATGCTCACTCATGCTTCCCCCAGACAAACTCTTCAATCTCTCCCAAAACTGCCTCCTCTTCCTCCCCTTTCCCATAGGCGACGAGCTTGAGTGCCTCCCCGAGGACCTGAAGGACTCAATCTCCGGCACTTTGAGCCCATTTGGTGCACCCAACAAACAAGATGCTGATAGTCCCATTCCAGCACCAACATTACTATCTACATTGATCTTGCACAAGTCCTTTTGGTTGCAATTACTTCGCGTTTCTTGCTCCACTCGCTCCTCATATTCACTGCAGACTAGCTGCAAGGCCTGCACAACTTCTCCCATGAAAGGCCTGTTGGAGACCTCGGGTTGGACACACATTGATGCAATAGCTGCAACCTTTACAACACTCTCAAACAAGATGGAGTCGGGTTTTATTGTTGGGTCTATGATTGTTTCCAAGCTTTCTTTGCTCGTGAGGAGTGGATGAGTCCAAGAAACAAGGTTTTCTTGGCCTGGAGGCTGAGAGAGGTCTACGGGTTTTCTACCGGTTAAGAGCTCTAGGAGGACTACTCCGTAGCTGTATACATCACTCTTGACTAGAAGGTGACCGGTCATTGCATATTCGGGAGCTAAGTAACTGGGGAAAAAACCCGAAAGTAGAATGATTGTGCATGAAAAAGCTATATATGCGAAGAGCTATGAGATTTGACCGATAAAATGTATAATGTTGAAAAGAAAGTCATACCCAAATGTTCCCATAACACGCGTTGAGATGTGTCTGTTTCCCTCGTCGTGTGCTGCTCTGGCCAATCCGAAATCAGACACTTTTGGAGTGAAGTCGTGTTCTAACAAAATGTTGCTGGACTTGAAGTCCCTGTGAATAACACGAGGGCTTGAATCTTCATGCAGATAAGCTAAGCCTCGAGCTGCACCAAGCGCAATCTTCACTCTAGCATCCCAGTCAAGTGGACCGGTTTCTTTATCAACTCCTGGAAAATCCAAACACATTGCTGAACTCATTTACCAAACAAATGGAAGGGTATTATAGTTTGGTACTCCATGAACTTACGGTTTTTTTTTTAGTTTTAGCCCCTAAATAGTCGAGTTTTATGTTTACTCCCTGAAACCCACTACAGCCCGTTTCCTATTTCCTATTTAGTGTGTTTGGTGATTATACCCCTAGACTAGTTAAGTTTTTTGTTTATCCTCTAAAACCTGCTACATTCGGTTTTCTATACACAAACCAAAATTGTACTTTAGAATTAGTATTTACCGTGTAGATGTGATTCAACGCTTCCATTAGGAACGAGTTCATACACGAGGCAACGAACGTGACCTTCTGTGCAAATGCCAATCAATTTGACCAAGTTTCTGTGATGAAG
The DNA here is from genome assembly GCA_036897545.1 of Pelargonium fulgidum. NCBI lineage: Eukaryota > Viridiplantae > Streptophyta > Magnoliopsida > Geraniales > Geraniaceae > Pelargonium > Pelargonium fulgidum. The sequence continues at coordinate 8,322 of JAYMTE010001416.1, forward strand.
ACGGCCTAACATTTCAACTTCAGCCAAGAACTCGCGACCACCATGCTGATCTTCTCTCTTGAGAACCTTAACAGCTACCTCTCTTCCATCATCTAAAATGCCGCGATAAACAACTCCAAAACCACCTTCTCCTACTATTCTTGAAGCTTCGAAGCTGCTTGTGGCTCTTTCTATGTCAGCTAAAGTGAAGGTCTTCGCGGATCCTGTATATGTCAGCGTGCTTGAACCGAAAGATATTGATGCAGAACTCGGCTTGTTACCACTCATCATAGGTTTCATAGACCCTCCTGAAATCAGATTTTGAATACAAAAATGTAGCAAAGAAAATGGTTAAATCTTTCTGCATTCCTAGACTGTTCAAATATTAGAAAATGACCCGTAAATATTAGTTATGGACTGTGAAAGATTTAGCTCAAAACAACTAGGATTACATTTTAGTTGATCATGAGTAAATCGAGTTAATAGCCTTACAAAGTGTGTGCATATGATACGTGAAGTGACAAAGATTCGGATATTTGGACAACATACCTGATGGTTTTGCGGGAGAAGATAGTAGTGTATGTGGGATTTGCTCGGGTTTCTGAGCACATGCCCCGAAGTTGAGCAACAGTAGCCAAGAAACTCCAACACATATAACAAATGCTGTGAAAGACGATAACACGATAACAGCAATCATACTTTTGCTGAGACCGTCCTTATCCCCATCCTTTTTTACCCGGCGAACATCAACTCCTATTGGTTTTATTGCTCGCCCATTGTTGCCATTGCTGCTGCTCCTGTAAGGCCCGTCATCCATAGAAGAAATGCTTGAAGGCAATGATGGTGGAGATAGTGGAAGACCTGGATAGTGAACATACAACACATCATAGGCACCAAAAAGTGAAGTGTTGATCGAAACCTGCCTGTGCCAGAACTTCTTGTAGGTCAGAGAGGCAGTAGCATAGTCAAATTTCTCTCCAAGTGGTACCAAGTTGACGAGAACAGCAGTTTTGTCTAGCTGCTGCTTTGCTTCATTTGCTCCCATAATGCGGACTTGGCTATTGTTTAGTGACAACGAGGCAGCGATTTCCTTAGCAAGCTCCGATACCAAAGGAAAAAACGTGTAAAGTTCAATGCTGAGGTGGAGTTTGACTTGGATTGGCCAAACACATCCACAATGTAGCCCAGGAGGTGCATATGTCAATGGCTCCGGGCAAGTCACTGACGCACAATCTGCAAAGAGGACTAAATATGATTAACTGGTATTTACTCTCAGAAGTAACTGATTGACTTATCACATGTAATGCTATTGCTTACCTTCGTTAGGAGGTGGAGGTGGAAGTGTCAAAAATGGTGATGGTGGAGGAATTCTTGCCTTCTTTAGGGAAGGGCTCAACGGAGATATTGTTGGAGAAACAACGGGCACTTGATGAGATCAAACACGAACTCAATAAGGTATGTTATTAGAAATATGCTTTAAAGGAGTAGAATATAGAGAAATGTTAACTGCACAAAGTGATGAGAGCATTGAAAATGGTGGAAACTGAATATGAAAATGTCTAGAGGAACAGAAAGAAGAGTGATTAATTAAGTTGTGGGAAAAAACAGTGTTCCCATAACTTTGTGCAATCAACTCTATGCACATAAAGGATAAACTGAAGATAGGTACAGCTTTATCATACTATTAATTCGACGGGATAAAATTGTTGGTGATGGCGCTGGTGCAAGCAATGAAGGAAATGGAGCTTGAGATGGAGAGCTCGAAGAACCTACTCATCACATGAAAGCATTTCACAAACGAAAAAACAATAAGTAATTTTACTGAAAGAAGCTAAAGTAATTGATTCGGTTAGGCTCTTTTCAGAATCAAACCTTGTGATCTAAAAGTGCGAGGAACTTTATGAGATGGATCAGGAGCAGAGCTTCTCAATCTGTTCCTCACATGATGATGCTTATGATACGAAGGTAAAGGTGAAGATGCAGAGCTATGAGGCCAATCCTTTTCATGCCCGTTCAAAGATGGCGTGGAAGGCGCAACTGCAATACTTGTAGGCCTCATGAGCTTGTGTGGAAATGAAGCTACAAAGAAAAAAAATACACATTTTTTTGCAGTCACATTTCTGTAAAGAAAACGTGAAACGGTTCTATGAAGCTCTCTTGTCTCTACTACCTTTGGTTGGGGAATGGCCTGTAGGCCAAGAACTCCGCGGTGATTTTTCAGGAGCTGCAGCAACTAGCTTCCCATGCCCTTTCTGGGACTCAAGAAGGTCTGCGATCAAGTTAATGAAATATGTTTGGTAATAATGTATATGCACATAACCCAAACCCGGAGCAACCAATTCATAGCTAAATTGGTTCGGTACATATATTGCTATGATCAGTAGTAACTCGTCGATCCTTAAGACATTATGATAAGTAAATGTAATATACATGGAGACTGGTTTTTTGTTAGATAATGCTTGAACCATTGAGGTAGCGTTTGGATCAAAATTTTGGGAACGGGAATGAGCCATTCTCATTCCCATTTTGATCCTTGATTCTCGTTACTAAACAAAAATTCTAATCCAAATGGTACCTAAGTGTATCAATGTGTGCTTCAAAGAAAGAGGAATTTTAGAGAAAGATACGAGAGCCATTATAAACCTGATCCAAGCATGTCACTACATAAACTATAACTTCAACAACAGCAACAAAACCATTTCCCGAACAATTTTGGGATCGGCTATGTGGATGCATAAACTATATTGCTATAGCAGTAACTTATAGATCCTGAATTGTTTGAAACGTGATGATACACATAGCACAATGCAATATAGATGGACTCTGTTTTGTTCTTTTTCCTATTTTGTGCAAATTTGTTAGATATTGATCGAACCGTTCAGTGTATCAATGTATGCTTCAAAGAAAAGAACACAGATATTAAGTTCCAAACTCAAATCCATGGAAAATTATAGCAGTCACTATAAACCCGATCCGAGCATGTCAACAACAACAAAACCATTTCCCGAACAATTTTGGGTTCGGTTATGTAAATGCATAAACCATCAAACAACAAATATGAGTCATGAATATGCCAAAATCTCAATTTCAGATCAGCATTTGGGACCACAATTGTTCTGCAAAACTTGGAGTGAAGCAACACAGAAATGACAACAAACACTACAACACTTGATGTTAACAACAATCTCAACCTCAAAACTTGGATCACATTGAAAACTACACATTACCAACAGTTCTATGCAGCACTCATGAACCCAAAAATCATACAAAAAACCCAAATTCAATTCAGCCATGAAAATCCCAAATTCAGGGTTTAAAGCTCAAATCCACTCAAAGTCTCAATCAATCACCAAATGCACAATTCTATATGGAAAAAAGAACAGTCCAAACCCAAAAATTGAAACTTTCAAAACCATTACCTGTAGATCCATGAACTGACAGTGCAATGAGCAAAACCCATATCTTCATTATCAATAAAACCACCTGCATTCCCATTTTACCCTCCAAAAACCCAGTGACCAACACTTGTCAAGCTCTTTCAACACAAACCCATGACCCAAAACCGACCAAACAAGAACAAAAGTTGAAAAATACCGAGAAGCAAAACATGGGTTTTGCTTCAAGGAACCACCAGAAGATGAGAATGTGTTAGGTAACAAAAAAGGAGTGAACTTTGAGAGCTTTTGATGGAATAGTTTCTATTTTATTTATTTATTTTCACATGAAGCTCTCTTCTTTTTTCACTGATCAAAGCTAGAAAAGCACAAACAGAACACTGTGGACACAAAAGAACCAAGCAGTAGACACTCTTTTGAGGCTGATGAGCAAGAAAAGTTGGTGGGTCTATGTGAGCTATAGAGATGAGAAAGAGACAGATTGTTCCATAACCATTATTATTTGATTGATAAATATGAACCACTCTATGGAATCTTTATAAGATACTGTAGTGTGATTTTTTTCTTGACTAGCTTTCAATTAATTGCAGGAATGATAATCCATAATTGTGTCTTTTATAATTTATTGACATTAAAAAGAATATTTGTCACAATTTAATTATTCCACTGCACTGAAACTGTTTATTTAATAAGCTCAAGTAAAGGACAATTATTTCATTATTTTATGCATTAACTCACTCAAAAAAAGTTTTTAAAAAATATATGCATAAACTTATTAATCGATATAACTAGTTTGATTAAAACTTGACAATCCAGTTTGGTGATCAAATCACGGTAAAACTTAAAATTGATTAGTAAGAAAAACGATTTTTGAGTTGTCATCTCACGAACTAAAAATTGATAACTTATTGAATATCAATCTGATTTTTAAAAACATTAATTTTGTTTTTGTTTATATCATCAATTTAGGAGGAATTTTCAGACTGCATATATCACATGGAAGATAGAGGTGGCTTGTTCTTCAACCCATCATTTACTTTTTTGACTCTTCTTCTCAAAAGAAGAAAAATAAATAAAGTTGAAAAGGAGTGACATTAAATAATAATAATAATTGTTATATTTTTTTTGTGATGAAAAAGAAAAGGGTATTAGTTTTTCAAGTTAGTTAAGAGGTAAATAATTTATTATTAATGGGGGATTAATCAAAGCCAAAGAAAAGGCTTCTTTCAACCTATTTGTGGAGTGAAATATTAGTAATTAATTAGTGATCAATCAAAGCCAAAGAAAAGGCTCAATTCATATTCATGGTCCACTTGACTTTTAGGGATGTTAAATTATTTGAAACCTAGTCAATAAAATAAATTAATTAGTAGGCAAATAGGGCTGATTACATAATGATTATCAATAAAAATTTGTCAAAGCCTAACTTCTTCTGCCTCAATTGCATATAATAATATACATATTCATAAGAAAGTAAATTACGTTTTCTTCCACGCAATCACCTTTCGTTATATCTAAACTTTTTACTAAATAAGTTCGTAATTAACATAATAAATCGTATTTGTCTAAAGTTGGAAATTTAGTGAGGTTTAGAAAAGAGATGGTCGGGGGTGGGTAGTGTTATTTTCATTTTTATCGTTACTCAGATTTATCCATTAGTGCGAATGACAACAAAACAAGTATGAGACGGGCCCTATGATATTCGCACTTGTCTTACTCCCTTCCTAATGCCCTATCACTACAAG
>JAYMTE010001417.1:0-13439 GCA_036897545.1 Pelargonium fulgidum
ATCTGTCCGTCTCTGATTTCCGTCACAGTTAAGCACTTTTCTTGTAGTGAGTGTCTTTGAATCACATGAATAGTACATGATTCACTTACTATAAATGTTCACGTGATTTCATGTCATAAGCATATTGGAAGCCTTGAGTAATATAAACGTCCCAATCTTCACGTGAGCGGGAGTAAAACATCCTAAGATCTCGTATATATTGGGTTAATCATATATGGGGCTGTATGCACAAAGAGTGACTTTGAAATGGAGTACTAGTTTATTGCTAATTTCATTCCTCCTAGTTACCTTCCTTAATAAAAATATTTTTAAACTGGCGCAACAAGGTCACGTACTATACATGCAGACATGTATTGTATATCAACATGTTACATATATGCGGCATCAAAATAAGGTCACATAATTGGCATGCAAGCTCAACCTCACTCCCTCTAACTGCATCTTCCTATATAAATTAAACCTCCAAGATGGCAATCACAAATCAAAAATACATTTATCAAATCAATCAAACGATGACACGTGTTGTATTTGTGTTATTAACCGCTCTCCTAGTAACACCAACACTTACGCTAAGACCAACACCATCACTAACCGCATCAGAACCATCACCGTGCGAGCTGGTGATCCGGCAAGTGGAGCTGTGCCTCCCGTTCTTGATCAGTACCGCCCTCGGAGACTCCGGCGATGACGAGCCGTCTAAAGATTGTTGTTTAGGGCTCAAGCGTATAAACGACAATGTGAAGAGCCAGACTGACCGGTCGTCCGTGTGCGAGTGCGTCCAGGCCGCGTTGACCAGCGGTGATATATCGTACGATCCCAAACTAATATCTCAACTTCCAGAGAAGTGTGCTATTCCTAATCTTATTTTGCCTCCCATTGATGCCACCATCGACTGCTCCAACTATTAGTAATTTCTTTTGCATGGATTAGATTTGGAGGGCAGCGAGTTCTGTATGGCACTATATAATTTTGTGTACCATTACTATGTATTAATTATGATTAATCTACACCAAAATACGAGCGTCTTGTGCTTTTCTTGCTAGTAATTTTAGGGCTCATCTTGCTTTTTTAGGTATTGTTACAATTAATATCAATGTATTATGTCGACTTTGTTTCAAATAAGACATGTTAAAGAATGTTTTTGTTGTTCAGAAGTTGAGATTGTTTATATACTTGTTCGTGATCATAAAACATGTAAGGCTAATATTGCTGCAAAAGTACACAAGTGCTGTATTTACCGTTGTTCCATTAATGTGATCTATACATAGATAAGCACATAGAGAGTGATTTTTACCATGTTTTGCACTGTGTTGCTAATAGTGTTACATCATATATTTATACTACGAATCATGAAAGAGTCAAGAATATATATATATATATATATCTCGGTCACTACCAGTCATGTCTCAAATTAAGGCTAAGGCTATGCAGACATTCACCCAATATTTGATTGTTCTTCACTATGACTTTGGCTCCTTCTTGTCATTTTGAACCCTTTTACGATTTTTAATTTGAATCCTTCTTTATATGAGACTCACTCTAGATGGCCCTGGTAATTTTTTCCAAAATTTGTGGGAGATTTAAGCCCCTTTTGAGTGCACGTGTCAATAATAATTTATTTACTATTTTTATGTACTATCAACGTAAGATAAGTTATTTTATATCTCCATAACTAACAATAAGGATTTGGTACTCCCAGATTAAAGTTAGATTTTTTCTTGAATGAAAAAGATTGCACTAGGAATGAAATCCTAACTATTTCCCTAATTTATGAGAATCCATTCTAAAAATTGGTCTATACTCTGGTCCAGACAATAAAAGAGACTCTTCTTAGAGATAATGAGAGGATATTATATATACTTAAACAAGATAGAAGTAGAAGTCGAAAAATCTTCAAATAAGTATCCTAAAATCCGGATCAACGTCGTGACATTTCTAAACTAAAAGATAAACATATATGTATGATCGAGTCAGAATAACGCCAGACAAAATAGTTTGAAGGTGAATATCCGTCATCATCCATCAATGACCATCATAATCAATTATAATAACCCTTCTTTGATCATCTTCGAATGCCAACCTTAATTAATTAAGTTTGTTTTTCTTTGTCAGCATCACTCCTCAATTTTCTTTTACCAAATAACACATGAAAATAAGATCATGTGTTTGTGATGCATCCGAACGGCAAAAAGAAAACCAATTAAAGTTACCAATATATAAGCAGGCATTATATGTGTGTGGGCAATTAACCTAATTATTAGTTACTCTGCATTATTATAACGGGAGCGCACATATCTATAACCCTAGCTAGATAATACACTTTTACCTACAACAACATCGATCATCACAGATCAACCTTGATTAATTAGTAACTCATTATTAGTTATTAACCTTAATTTAGTTGTTAATCTCTTGGTGTTAACATGCGACTAGTAATAGCTACTGTCATTGTTGTCCTATTGAGTTGCGTTGCGGCTATACCGCCTTGCAATAAGATTATTGGGGAATTGGGTCCATGCATGAGCTTCCTGCGAGACATGGGCATCGTGAGGGTGCCAAGCCCGCTATGCTGTACCGGCGTCCAGCAAATAAGTCCTTACTTGATAGGTCAATCCGACCGAACAGACATGTGTGAGTGCTTGAAGATCACCTTGACTCGAATAACTGGATCCTACGACCCTAATTTTATTCCCGATCTGCCATACATGTGTGGTTTTACGTATCTTGACCTCCCTCCTGTTGACATCGACACCAACTGCTCCAAGTAATCATTATCTTCTTCTCCTTCCTCTCATTCCTCTACATTCACCTACTAAGTTAATCCATAAACATCTGAGTGCTCAAATATATAGATGCATTAATAAGTGCACAAACACCAGATAAGTTTTTGGAATTGACAGTAAATCAAGATTCTTGTGCACTAATTACTTTGTGCACATATACATTTTTTCATTACTTAATTATAGGTATTGGAATTCATAAATACGTTTTTTTTGTCATAATTATATATGTATTTTTGATGAAGGAAAACTTAGGAGCTAATTGTTGTTGTTATTTATTTTATTTTATTTTTGTGTGCAGGTTTTAATTTTTGCAAAGCATGTTTTTGGCGAATCAATTAACCATGATAGACAACACCAGCCAATTATACTACAGAGAGTTTTGTAGCACAATGATAGTTCATTTGTAATGTTTTATAGAAAATATATACACAAAATAAACGGTCCAATGTTTTTGCCATTTCATTTTCAAAACACTATCAAATTCTTTTCTAAAACGATTGTCTGAATTACAAATTGTCTCCTCAATATAGAAAAATGAGGGATCTCAAATCTTTGGTTTGAAATGAACAATAAATTCAGTTAAGTGAAAACTATGTACATGAACATCGATACGTAGCAAGAATAAGATCTCTAGAGAGGAAGACTAATTCAATATATGTCATGTAAACATGTTCAATCCTTCTTAATTTTGTATGTAAGAAGAAATGATATTTATACTTACACTCAATATATGTCATGTAAACATGTTCAATCCCTCTTTTGTATGTAAGAAGAAATGATATTTATACTTACACTCAATATATGTCATGTAAATTAACATGTTCAATCCCTCTTTTGTATGTAAGAAGAAATGATATTTATACTTACACTAGAGTGATAGGATATTGTGCATATGAATGATGTTTTTAGACTAAGAATTAGGATTAGGCAAGAGTTCCATGCGATTCTTCGATAGAGGTGTGGGATGTCATATATATGGGTATATAAGAAGTTGCATTAATAAATCAAGGGAAATATATTACAATTATCGTGTTTGATCTTTTCTAACCTTCCTCCAGTCCTTCAAACGCATACAAAAGTTTCTTAAAACTGCATCCTACACAATCCAAAAACCAAAAAAATACATTACAAATTTTGAAACAAAAAAATATTGTCAAATTCATGTCCAAAGTGAACAGACCCTCGTGCGTTTTAAACTGCTACAAAGACACTCACGTGCAAAATGCATTGCCGAAAAGATCACGCCCATGCGCTATTACGCACAATTGTGCGTTCAACTATGAGGACACTTAGACGTCATTGCACTTCTCTCTAGAGATAGATGCATGATCGTGTGCTTTGTGAGTCGGGTCACTTTGTCTATTTTTTAATACTTATTTTGAGTCTACAATATGAATAATAAAAAAAAAGGGTTTTGTAGAATAATTTAACAGTGAGTACAATAGCAATTTAGGCCTAATTGTATTTGTGAAACAAAGTGCCGCTAACACAGCTTCCTGGAGTGCGCGCAGATTCTGATATCAAAGGTATGACCTTTTGCTCTCCACATCCCGATTTGTTTGCTGCGTTCAGGTTCAGCTCAGCTGGGTTTTTCAGTTTATGTGTCGAAATCAGAGCAGCAACTCTCGAAACTTCGATTTGTTTTCTCAGCAACCAAATCGAGGGTGAGTCATTATTTTGTGAATATTTCTGGTTACTTGATCGAGTGTAGGCAATGCTGAGGTTTTAGAAGATAGAGCTCCCAATTCTGAGATTTATAATTTTGAGTGTTTGTTTTGTTTAATTACCTCCCCTTTGGGTAATTATTGAATTTCTTTATGGCTGTTTAGAACATGTGGAAAATGGGCAATTTTTGTGCCTGATATATCAGATTGGTATAGTTGTAGCAAAAAGTTTCATCATTTCCTGTAATGAAGATTTCCTGGGTTTTCTCAGAGCATCACATGAGTTGCAAGTTGTGAATGACATTGTTTTCTTAATCCATTGTTCGTGTTCTTTGGTTCTCGTGATTACTCTCTATAACTCACAGTTTCATCACTTCTTTTGGCAGCATATACTTCAGATAATTATGGCTTGGAAGCGCAGTTTGTCCATATCATCCACCCTTATCAATAGAAGGTTACACCCTTCATACAGCCACATCCTTCATAACAATACCGATGATACCAAATCACATTATCATACTACAAGTCCATTTAGACCTGCTGTGAGCAACATCTTGCTACAGGGGCTCCACAATGGAACCATTGCTTTTGGCCCTTTGTCTCGGGGGAGGACATGTTTGGATTTTTTTATTCCTATGGGGCTTGGGTCTTCTTTCTGTAGGCATATGTCAAGTGTAAATGGAGAAGGTTCGGACAAGATTGACGGGATTAGTTATGTCTCGGAGGCGATCACTGATAAGACAGTTGAAGCTGTAGCCTCACAAGCCCCTGTCCTGAGTGAAGTGGCTGTTGCTGCTGCAGATTCTGTATATCCTGTTGCTGCGTTGCAGTACTTGATTGATGGGATTCATTCTTATTGTGGCTTACATTGGTACCACTTTATACATACATATCTCCCTTTTGATCTGATGTTATATGTAGGATATACCTATCCTTGTTTTTATTGTGAACTTTTTAGACTACTTTGATGACTTGATAAAGATCCTCTTCCAAAAAAGAAATTACTTGATGTTGCTATATTCTATATGACACGCTCTAGCGCTTTGAATCCATCCATAGAATAGATTCCACTGTAAAAGATGCATTCAGTGCAGATGCATTTTTAATGAAAATTGCTTTGAGGTGTAATGTTAATACTTACTAATAGAAACAATACATTTTATTTTGAATATTCCTAAATTTTTTGTTGTGGGGCTAAACTTTTGAGGGGTTTGTTTAAATTCTTTCACTTTATGCAACTTTAAGAGGCTTTCAGGATGAACACGCTGGCCGCCCATTCTATTTTGCTTTGCATGGTAGGTATCTGAAGAATACCAGAAGCCATAAGTCTTGAACATAGGAACTAAAACTTGTATATTATTAGGATGGAGAACTGTTTCTCGGAGAAGAAAAAAACATAGCTTAAAATTAATTTTTTTTTAAATAAATAAAAAATTGATTGACTTTACACTAAACCTTAAGAGGGCTGAGCAGGTCTGTATGATTCTTTATTACAGCTAACGATCACTGTCATTTATTTAAATATAGTGGTTCCAGTGAAGGAAAATAGTGCCTTTGAAGTAGGTGAGATTTCCCTTTGTTGCAAGGCATAGTGTCTTAAATTTCAGAAACATCTAATGAAAATCCTTTCAAGTGTTCGATAGAAAAGCATGTTTATGTGTAATTAACAACCTTTTAATGGATGATATGCATAATAGCTGTAAACTTGTATTGGTATTTGAGCAAAGATTGTTTTCATACATGTGTTGTACTGACTAACCTTTTTTTCAATATTGTTAGAAATAAATGTGTTCCTATCCCTCTTCAGGTGGGCATCAATAGCTGTAGCAACTTTATTAATTCGAGGGGCTACACTTCCACTTCTTATAAATCATGTCAGAGATGCATCAAAACTTAGGGTCAGTTTTGTCGTTCCTTCTGCTTAGTTTTGTTGTCTTGTATGGCTTAGAAACTTGATGGTCTTTTATCTAGTGGATTAGAGGAGCAAGGAGTTACCTTAAGAATTATTAGAAAATAATCCTTTGCTTTGATGTAATTAGAAAATAAGGTATCTTTGGGGAATTAAATAAGGCAGACTGTTACAAAATTGATGCATGGTTATTTTATTTTTCATTTGCAAGATTCCTTGAGCAATATTATGTGTATACATATCTATTGCCTATGATGTCTGGTTAGATAATTTCTATGTCAAACTTAATTTTTAATTGGAACAATGTAAAGGTATTAAGTTTCACGCTGTTTATCGATGTATTCCCAAATTCACAACTGTATTCGTGCAGGAATTAATCATACTGCTCGTTCACTATTAATCTACTTGCAATCTAATGTCCTATTTCCTGCATAAGTATTTATGTAGTAATGTACCTTCATTTTTTCTTAGACAATACCCTAATCATCTGGATTTAGCACACTCAAGCTCTCTTCTTCATGCTTCACATATATAATATTTCAAGTTTATATGGACTGTTCTTCCTGCTAGTTCACAACATAGAATCCAAACTGTATATCACTAGTTGACTATGTTGTGATACTCAACAGCATCTGGACTGTTATACATGCTAGATAGGGCTACAAAGCAGCCTCTTTGGATTTTCACCATAGGTTACTCAGGAAGATAGCCTCCTCTGTTTCATATTGTTTTCTTCTTTCATTAGTTTTTCATGTTTTAACTGATGTGCTGATGATAATACTTGTCTTTTCACATATCTTGGCTGAAGCCATCATTGATTCCTTAGTTAGCATGATATGACAAGTATAGAATTTTGTTGTACAATCCCTCCAACCATTTATGACAATAAGTCCTCCTTCCTACTTTTTATGCAAGATATGTTGTATTGTTATTCGCATATGCTGTTTTTTTTCCTTCATGTTTTGCGGTAATTTAAATATTTGGTTATATAATCAGATTCTTTGTGCAAAGTTCTGATAATCTATCAAAAGAATAGTTTCTGTTTTATGCCCTATGTTTTAGTGATTCATAATGGTATGCAGTTGATGAGGCCACGTTTTGAGGAACTGAAACAAGTGCTGGAAGATGAGGTATAGGTTTTTCCCTTTTCCTTTTCTTTTGAGTTATAGGGTATACTGGACTGTTACTTCATGTGGCAGAGTTGGTACTGATCAGATATTAGTTTCGCCCCCACACTTGCGGGTTTTGATTATTGGTACCTTGCCTGCTATTGGGGTGGTATTATTGGGTATTGGTTTGTCAGCCATTTTTACATTCTATGGGGCATTCCATTATGCTGCTCACAAATGAGTGTGTTCGTAACTGTGTCTTGAATCTAAGAAATATTTTAGGCAATGACTATCATTCTAACTGCTAAATTGAATGCATCACAGGATCTTCATGTTTTCTTGGTTAACCACATCTTCATTTACCTTGCAATCTACTTAAATGTCTGATTAGATGTAATTGCTCCATATTAATACATAATGTTTAGCAGGAGTTGGATGATGATGCTGAGTCTAAGCATAGAGAAAAAGTTAAGGCATTATTTAAAGAGTAAGCAACTTTTTTCAGTATCGACTGGGAACAACTACTAGGGTTACTTAAGCTGCTATTGCTTGCCTGCTGATCTTCTATGAGCGTTTTTCTGATATATATTTTTATAGTGAAACTATTAATTTTCTTTTAATGGATTGGAAAACTTTTCTCTTGAAGATGATATATAATTGGAAAGGTGAAGGAAATATCACTTTGTCATTCCAACATCTGAAGTGTGCCTGAGTTACCCTTCTTTACCACCTGTGTGGAAGTTTGTGATTTTGTTCAAATATTATTGTCTTAAGAAATGTGCAAAATAAAATCTGAATTATTCATTTAGTGTGTCTTAACTCGTCTTAATTAAAAGAAGGCATGCGTCCTACCCTTGTCAATGAACTGTTATACATTGGGAAAGGAAGAAAAACCCATTAAAAAAAGGAGACTGAGAGACATGTACAGTAAAGTGTGCGCCAACTGCTAACATCTCCTCTTGTTGCTTTTAATATTGGGTCCTTGGGCTTCAGTTGAAGTAGTAAGGTGCATGCTGGTATGAGGGCAGGTCTTAGGGTCAATTTGTTCCAAGAATATATAACATTAGGGCTATCAACTATATGCATGTTTAACAATTTTATTTTCTTCTTACTAAAGTTGTACAAGTACATATTTGTTTTGTATTACTTGTTCCTCTGATGAACTTTGATTTTCAGTCACCCTTTTCATATTTATTCTCCTCTTCTTAGTGCAGATATGGAGTCACCCCACTGTCTCCATTAAAAAGAATAGTTGTTCATGCTCCTATCTTCATCGGCTTCTTCCTTGCTGTAAGATGCCATTCTAACCTTCTTTGGCTTCCTGTTTAATTTATGTATCATGTTTATCAAAATTGAAAGGAGCTAAACATTTTTGTAGATTAGATCCATGACTGAAAAGGTGCCATCTTTTCAAAATGGTGGAGCTCTCTGGTTTGTTGATCTCACAACTCAAGATACTCTTTTCATTCTTCCAGTTCTGACAGTATTAACTTTCTGGATTAATATAGAGGTAGATGTCTTACTTATTTGCCGACAGATAATTTAAGTTTTATTATGTGTTTGCTGAAGATTCGCACAAGAGATAAAATACCTGTTTCGTTCTGGAAATGTAGTCCTTTATATGCATAATGAACGGAATTGATCTTCATAGTAAACTGAAGGTTAAGGAATTCCATTACAAATTACGTAGTGTTCTTGGTGGAGTTTGAGATGTAAAATTATATGAAAACACTTCTCCTGGACTAGAAGCTCAAGCATGGGTTAAAGTTCAAATTTTATTAGATTATATATTTTCTTAATTTATTGTATTCAAGAGAACCAGCACACAGTTAAATGCCCTTTTTTTCCTTTCTATTAATTCTTTCCTTATTGTATTACTAATTGACTGTTGACACCCTCCAATTCCTCAGTCTGATTTGAAAGGTAGTCTACATAATCGACCTTCTGGGATCCAGAAAAAGCTTTTGAGAATTTCGGCTATTATTGCGATTCCATATCTTGCTGCTTGGCCCACGGTATGTAATCTTTAATCACACATTAAGCATATAGCTTCTATTGGTACAATATCTTTATTGTTTATCTAAACTGGTAAATTATGGACTGATCTGAAAGACTTCTATCTACTGGACTTTATGTTTAGGCTCTGTTGTTTGAATATGAATAGGGTTAAGAAAATGGATTTGGTTTGTGATGCTACCTAAAAAAAACAAAAGTTAAAATGAAGAATAAAAAGTGCACCACGAGGCGCCACATCAGCCCATTCCCATGACAAAACGCCTCAACCATGATGGAGTGACACGTGGCGTCCGAGTGCCATGTCATCACCCCATTTCAGAAAATTGACTCAGCTCACCATGCGGTCCATGCCGGAACATCTCCCTCTCTAACGAAAGCTTCTCACTCTCCAATGAAGGCCTCTCCCTCACCAATGAAGCCTTCTCCCTTTCTAACGAAACCTCGTTCAAGACGCCACCCATCAGGCCTCCTTGCGACGAGGCAAAGCTACTGGAAGTATTTCGTCGTGACCAACTAGGGCTTGTCGCAATGAAACACAGTGATTCCGGCACACCGCCCTCTTGCCCGCCGTTCGTCCGTGGCGCTCCTCGCCATGTCACTTCCAAGGCTCCAAAGAAGGCCACAACACTTAACCTACAAGAGACTTCCAACGTGCCCAAGGAAAGCCCACGCGTTGCCGAGGTCCCTGCCTCAGTGGGCCACCACTAAGCTCCCCACCTCACCAGGTTGCCACCAAGGTCCCCGCCTCAACGGGTCATCTCCAAGGCTCCCACCTCACCAGTTCATCACCACGACATCTCACTCTAATTTTGTTCCTTTCTTGTTGCATTTATTATTCTTATTATTGGTGAATTTTACGTGAAATCCATGCACATTGTGATTTAAAGTTAACAAACTTGCATTATTTGAAATTTGTTCCTTGCAGGCATTTTTCTGTTATTGGCTCACCTCCAACATTTTCTCATTAGCATTCTTTTCAGGTGCGTATTCCTACTTGGGTACTTATGTTGGTTATTTTAGTCATCATGGAAAAATTTATACAGAAATACTGTCCAGTATGCCAAGTGTGAACTTTATTGTGTTATGATTAACAGATCAAGGTCCTGACATTATGGAACCCAATTAATTTGCCCAAGGAGATGTATTCTGTATTGTTTTGTTCAATAATCCATAAGTGTATCAGCTGGCCAGTGGTCTAACCCTTTATTGTTTTGAAGCGTGCATATTATTATTTTTGAATTTTATGTACTGAAGGTAAAATGCGAATAGTTGAGGACTGGAAATTACACAGCGGTGTACGAAATAGACAATTGTATCCCCTTTTACAAGTGTAGAGATATATATATATATATATTTTGGTAGAAATCACTTTACAATGATCCTTGAGCAGATGAGTTACTGTTTGGCATGTTTTCATACGTGTCTGAAATTGATTGTACAGCAATTAAACTCCCAAAGGTTAAGAGGTTCCTGGATCTTCCTGAAGCTGCACCAACAATGTCTTCAGCATTGAAGCAAAATGTGGAAGATGAAGAAGCTAAGAGGAATTAACTTGCGAAGGGAAGGGGTGGATGAATAAATTTGAAAAATGTGAATATAGTTACATGCACCACTTGGTTTCCTTTTCCCTTCCCCCCAATTCTTTTGTTTACTAGAGACTAGAGAGTGCTTGCATGCTATACATGTTTATGACTGAAGCCTATTCTTCCATGAAATGTTTGGTCCAGCTAAATGCTGATCCATGATTTGATTGTTGAACGGATCAATTTGTAAAACGCCTATAATTGACCATGTCATGTGATTGTGATAAATACTTTATACATGTATTCTGCTGCAAAATGCTATGTGCAAAATGAGGCAATGAGTTTCTTATATTTTTATGATAATTTACAAGGAATGAGAATTATTTAGGTAGCATTTGGAAATTGAAAGAGAATCATGAATGTGATTCAAATCATTTTTGTGACAAATTATTACTTAAATGCAAGGAATGTGAATCTCATGGCTATTCTTTATTTTCTCGATAAAAAATTACTCTTTTCATCCGTCTCAAAATACAAAGAAAAGTTGCCATCTATTTTGAAACGGATGTATTCTTGAACAAATCTTAATTGTCTAATTCATCAACCAAATCATTGCCATGGTAACATCGTAAAAACTATCATCTATTTTTATCTTTGATGGTAAAATTGGTACTACACTGTTTTAAGACTGTTTTAACAACCTTAAACAAGATAAGAGCCTAAGAGGCCATTGCAATGCTGGTACAATGATATGAGTATGTGAAACAAAACCCAAAATACTGTACCCTACGGAACGAAATCTATGTATGACATGGTGACACCTATATTCTTCTTAACCTAACCGAGTTACTGAATCAGTTGTGTTACAATGTGTCTAGTAACTGTAATGCCCCTCCTTGAAACAGAGCTTTAAAATTCACTCCCCAGAGTACATACATACATGCACCAACTCAGCATGAATTGCCGACCTGGTAATGGGACGGTTTCTCCCACCATCACCTCTCCCTGCTATGGGAACATTTGCAAGAGCCAAAAATTCATCATCTGTTAACTGATAGTGTTCCTCGGGGCCACTGATCTGCCATTAAATAATCACATCCCCCTGTTAAGATAATAATATCGACGTCAACATCTCAAGTAGTGTTTGATCCAGCCACGCACGATACAGAGTACAGTTGCTCAATATCAGATGGAATGTTCAATATTCATCCAGAACCAGCATTCTGACAAGGCTGGCTGTGTACAAGTGCGATAACATTAAAGACCAGGAGAATTAACTATGGAGGTGTGGTGAAGAGGGCTGATCCGGTGAAGACCTTTGGGCGGAGCTACCGTGGAACCTGTGTTCCCCAAACACCACTCTTGACCGGCTTCCCTCATTTAATTGTGAGGCTTCATTCACACCTGGATACCCCACTGGTCCACGAGATCCAAACTCAAGCTGTTCTGCAGAGGAACCATAACTGATGTTATGATCATAAGGGTACAGCATGACAACAGAAGGATGAGTTGGCCCATTAGATGAAACCCTGCCAGGGTTCATGGCTGGTAAGGGATACATGCTGTATGCCATATTAGCAGAGCTACTCTGTGCAAAATTTGGGCGAATTGGACCATTTTGAGACTGATATGAAGCATAGGAATCATTTCTGTTTGTACCCCATGGTCTGTCAGCACGGCTTCCATTTGCTGACAACCTGTCCGCTCTTGAGCTCTGCTTCTCAGCTTGGCTGCGATTATGGCTTCGGCCAGCACCTCGAGGCTTTGAATTTGAATTCCAGTTCCCTTCTCTTTCACTATGGTGGTCATTTCTATCGTAACTGTAATTTCCCCTTCTGCTACTTGAAGAATGCCGGTCGCGGGCAGAAACCTTCTGAAATGTATTAAAATTTATTGAATAACACCAAATCTTAAATATCCAGTATAGTTCATCAAGTAAACTTATGACCAGCATACAATGCACAGCTCAAATTTAACTAATCAAATCAGCTTTGAGTACGAGCACCAACATATCATAAACAACAAATGTCATTTCATACACAACTAGTAAATTCAATTGCATTTTTAGCAATACAGTGAAAACACAATATACATAGATAATTAAACAAATCAATAATATAGCAGCTGATTAATATATATGCATAAAAATTAGTAACCACAACCATACAAGAGTAAAACCATATTTAGACCATTAAATTCATGACCAAAGTCACTTACAGACCTACATGGTTAACAAGAAAGTTACTCCCCACAAAACAAAACAAACACAATGTTTCAATACATAGCTCTAGGCCAAAATCTTTTAAAAATAAAACAGAAAAGGAAACAAATTTCAATAGCATAATTGAAATGCAACCAACATACAGAATAATGCATATGTAAAGAGTAATTTAATTTTACCGGATTTGGCAAGTAGGTCCCAGTCCCACTTCGAT